>PVKU01011500.1:0-42819 GCA_004027475.1 Anoura caudifer | reverse complement strand
TGGGGAGGGCTGGGGCGGAGGGACGGGATGGGAGTAGAAAACAGAAGACTGTATAAGAACAACAATTAAAATAAAATTTAATAAAAAAAAATAAAGGTTTTATCTTCAACTTAAAAAAAAAAAAAGAACTTTTTCTGCTGATATGTTTCTGCATTTTGCATTGCCTCAATCTTTACTCTGAATATGTTTTGTTTTGGGAATAAAAAAGTGTGGTTTTAAAAAAAAACAAACTATGCTCATTTTAGAAAACTTGGGGGAAATAAGACAGACGATTTAAATGAGAAAATGAAAATTATCCATAAACATTTAAAACCACTTATGCATGTGCATATATATGTATCTTACTTACCATTGTATCCTTCTGGTCTAACAACAATACCTAAGAAATCATGAGAACTTAGTAATATTGGATAAATAAATGAATAATTATTTTTATTTATTTACTTATTTAGTTTAATTTAATTTAATTTAATTTAATTTTTATTATTATTCTATTACAGTTGTCCCATTTTTCCCCCTTTGCCCTCCTCTGCCCAACTCCAACCCCCTGCTCCAACAGTCCATCCCCACACTGTTGTTCATGTCCATGGGTCATCTGTACATGTTCTTTGACTAGTCCCTTCCCCTTCTTTCCACCATTATCCCCCTCTCCCATCCCCTAAGTGAATAATTATTATTAAATTTGGATTATAATATAAATATGGTTTTGCTTTTACAAATTGCTATTATCTTATTAACATTTTATTGCAAAGAATCTGAATTTTTATTGGTTTTATTACATTCTATAATTTTGTAGATAGATATAATTGGATAGTTAGTTTTTTACTTTTTAAAAATATATTTTATTGATTATGCTATTACAGTTGTCCCATTTTCCCCCTTCACTCCCCTCCACCCTGCACACCCTCTCCCACCCACATTCCCCCCCTTTAGTTCATGTCCATGTATCATAAGTTCTTTAGTTTCTACATTTCCCATACTATTCTTACCCTCCCCCTGTCTATTTTCTACCATCTATGCTACTTATTCTCTGTACCTTTTCCCCCTTTCTCTCCCTCCCACTCCCTGTTGCTAACCCTCCATGTGATCTCCATTTCTGTGGTTCTGTTCCTGTTCTACTTGTTTGCTCCGTTTGTTTTTGTTTTAGATGTGATTGTTAATATCTGTGAGTTTGCTGTCATTTTACTGTACATGTTTTTTATCTTCTTTTTCTTAGGTAAGTCCCTTTAACATGTCATATAATAAAGGCTTGGTGATGATGAACTCCTTTAACTTGACCTTATCTGAGAAGTACTTTATCTGCCCTTCCATTCTAAATGACAGCTTCTCTAGATAGAGTAATGTTGGATGAGGGTCCTTGACTTTCATGACTTGGAATACTTCTTCCCAGCCCCTTCTTGCCTGCAAAGTCTCTTTTGAGAAATCAGCTGACAGTCTGATGGGAATCCTTTGTAGGTGACTCTGCCTTTATCCCTTGCGGCTTCTAGAATTCTCTCCTTCATTTTAATCTTGGCTAATGTAATTATGATGTGCCTTGGTGTGTTCCTCCTTGGATCCACCTTCTTTGGGACTCTCTGAGCTTCCTGGACTTCCTGCAAGTCTATTTCCTTTGCCAGATTGGGGAAGTTCTCCTTTATTATTTGCTCAAATAAGTTTTCCACTTGTTGCTCTTCCTCTTCCCCTTCTGGGACCCCTATAATTTGGATGTTGGGACGTTTAAAGATGTCCTGGATGTTCCTAAGCCTCTCCTCATTTTTTTGAATTCTTATTTCTTCATTCTTTTCTGTTTGTTTGCTCCTTTCTTCCTTCTGGTCCTCTCCATTTATCTGAGTCCCAGTTTTCTTCCCATCACTTTTGGTTCCCTGTGAGTTTTCCTTCATTTCACTTATTGTAGCCTTCATTTGTTCATCTAATTTGTGACCAAAATCAACCCATTCTGTGAGCATCCTGATCACCAGGGCTTTGAACTGTGCATCTGATAGGTTGGCTAGCCCTTGGTGGCTTAGATGAATTGGCTCTGGGGCTTTGATCTGTTCTCCCATTTGAGCTACTTTTGGGTTCTTTTGTTTTGTTTCGTTTTGTTTTTGGTCTGGTCATGGCTGTTACATATGAGGGGTGGAGCCTTAGGTATTCCTCAGGGTGGGGCAGCCCAGTCTCTGGGTTGTGATGCTGTATGTGGGGGCGGGGTCTGAGAGGGAACAATGGCACTTGCTCCACTGTCTCTCGGATTCCAGTCCCTTCCGCTGCTTCCCCCAAGCAAATTGGACCCTTCTGGTGCTGATTTCCATGTGGGTGGGCTTGTGTACATTCTAGGACCCTGTGGGTCTCTCCAACAAACTCTCCTGTGAGGCTGGGAGTCTCTCCCAGCACCTCAACTCCCACAGGTGTTTTCAGTCGGTGTTTTGAGACTTTATTTCCCTGTGCTGGGACCCTGGGTTGCATGGTCTGTCTTGCTCCCCAGTTTCTCCTGGTTTATCTGCGAACAAATGTGGGACCATCTGGTCCGCCAGCTGCCTTGTGTGCTGCGCCCCTCCACAATCCACTGCCTTGCTGGGTCTGCCAGCTGCTGCTTTATGTGCCTGGGGTCAGTCAGCCACTGCTTTTTTTTTTTCCTGGGGCCCCTCCTCTGCCTGGCCACCCAACTCTACCCCTCCTACTGGTCTGGATTAATGTGTCTACTTTAACTCCTTGGTTGTTGGACATCCATATAGTTCAATTTTCTGTCAGTTCTGGTTGTTATTTTGTTTCTGAATTTTTGTTGTTCTTATTTTGGTTGTGTGAGGAGGCACAGTGTGTCTACCTACACCTCCATCTTGGTTGGAAGTCCAGATACTGTTATTTTTTTTAAATTAATTCTGTCAATCTTTGTCTTTTGATTGAGAAATTTAGTTCACTTACATTTAAAATAATTACTGATAGGAAAGGACTTAATATTAATGTCATAGCTTTTATTGTTGTCCTTCATTTTCTGTTTTTATATCTTTCTTTTGTGTTTAGTTGACTTTTTTGGTAGTGATATGTTTTGATTTTCTTCTCATTTCCTTCTTGTATATTGTGTATTGTGTATATTACATATGATATCTTAATGTATAACAATCTACTTTAAACTAATAACAATGTAACTTCAATTGCATACAAAAACCTCTATCCTTTCTAGGGACATCTAACCCCCATTGAAAGTTGCAAACAAGTTTCACTGTCTTCCTTCTGTTCAAAGGAGGGACTGGCACTTGGGTGACTTTCTCTGAACCATGCAGCACCACGGTCAGAGAAGGGGTGGTGCAAAAATGAGCAAAAACATCACAAAATGTCCTACCATTCTCAGTATGGCCTTAATTATTTGGGCATTTGTTGGCTGCTGCAGATCCTTGGCTGTTTTAAGAGCTCCCACAAGGCTATTATAGTCTGTTTTTACTTGATGTTTTCCTGAAGGAATGGGGGGCCTGGAGCTTGCTAGTCTGCTTCTTGTGAATTTCACCTGTAGAGGTAACTTAATTTTAAAAATAAATTCTCCCAAATATTCAGTACCTAAATCAGCCCCTTTTATTGTATAGCAATTATAATAATGGTAATATTTATTGAGCATCCACTTGTGCCATGCACTGTTATATACACTTTACTCGTTTAAATAACTCACTTAGAGTTTACTACCTTCTGTGTAATATTACTGTTCCCACCTCATAGATGAGAAAACTGAAGCACAAAGAGGAACCCCCTGTCTATATAGAACTAAGGCAGATAAATGGGGGAATGGAGCTTTAAGTCTTCAGTTGGTGACATGAAGGCTATTCATGGTTTTATGTGACTTGAGAGGAAGTGGCTACAGCAGACCAGAAGTTGGCTGGATCACACCCCACCCCTAACTACTCTTGGCTATTTAAGTGATTTAAAATGGGGTCTCAGTCCCTGAGCTATGTTCACACTGGAATGTGACACTATGACAGTGGGTTGGGGAAAAAAGTGCCCTTTTCCTTTGGAGCAGGAAGTAACATATGGTGTGTGACCTTGACCAGGAAGGCAAAAGAGGCCCAAACCCAGCCCTGTGGTGGGTGAATGAGCAAGGAGACGAAGTGAAGTGGAGTTCAGAGAGGTGACTGACTCAACCTGCTGTGCAGCCAATGTCCTCACACAGGACTGTGGCCTCCAGCAGGGAGACTGGCTAGCCTTCATTTTGCCTCGAGTGCCTGAGTTGTGGCTCGTGCGTGGCCCTGGGCTGCATCTGAACAGGTCAGTCACTCAGAGAGACCTCTAGAGACCTCAGGAATGTCCCAGGGCCAATTGGTCCTGGGATACTAGGTGCTTTCTCTTCCCCTACATTCTTTCTTCTTCACAGTCTTTTTCTCAGACTCCTTCAAATATTTTTTACTCCTTCTCACTCATTCTCTGCCTCACACTCACATGCACTCAAATGCAATGTCATAGTTCTCTTTCATTCACACACACATACGCAATTTTCTCTTGCACAGTCTCAGGTTTTATTACTTTTTAAAGATTCATCAGTTGTTAACCGTTAGCCATATTCTAGCCCCCCACCCCCAACTGAGTTATTTAAGAATCAGTTGCAGGCATTATGATACCCATAAATGCCATATACAAACCCCATAAACACTGGATCCCAGACACTTCCTGCACATAACCTCAAGTGACTCATCACACAAGAAGTCTGACATTGATACAATATAGTTACCTGATACCCATTGTCAAAATTCCTCAATTGTCTTAATAATGTCCTTGAGAGCCTTTTCATTAAGTCCAAAATCCAACCAAGGATCATGCATTGCATTTAGTTGTCATGTCTTCTCAGTCTGGCTCGCTAGCCTTTTCTTCATGACAATGACATTTTTGAAGTGTCTAAGCCAGTTGCTTTGCAGGAGATCCATCCAAATTTGTATTTCTGACTCTTGCTTTATGATTATATTCATGGTAAACATTTTTAGCAGGAGCACTGGGAGGACACTGTTGTGTCTTTTTCAGTGTATCACATTGCGGGGTGTATGAAGTTGTTTTGTCCTTTCATCGCTGATACTGTCTTATCTCATTAGAAAGGTGGTATTCATCATTGTAGAGGCATCTTTCTCCTTTGTAATTAGTAAGTAGTAATCTGTGGTATCATACTTATGGGACTGAGTGAATATCCTATTCTCCAGCTACCTTTCACCCTGTGGTTTGAGTGTCCATTGATGATGGTTCTTGTCTGAGTCAAATCTTATTATGGTAGTTTTACATGAGAATTTTTTCTTTGTATCTGCTCCTACATCTATCAGTCAGCATTCTTCTGTAGAGATCTATCTGGCTAATGTAGAATCAGTGTGGGACTCATGGATTCTTTCTGAAGTCACTTTGGTTGAAGCACATGTTGTCACAGGGCTGCACAACAATCTGCTCCTGCTCTGGGTTTTATATTCTCTCTCTCTCTCTCTCTCTCTCTCTCTCTCTCTCTCTCTCTCTCTCTCTCTCTCACACACACACACACACACACACACACACACACACACACAAATAAAATAGTTGCTCAATCCATTAAGGTCACTTGGAATAAAAAATGAACAGCAACAGCCCTGGCTGGTGTGGCTCAGTGGACTGAGCATCAACCTATGAACCCAAGGGTTTCTGGTTCAATTCCTATTCAGGGCACATGCCTGGGTTGCAGGCCAGTTTCCCAGTTTGGGGGATGCAGGAGGCAGGAGGCATCTTGTTAATGTTTCTCTCCTTCTCTTTCTCCCTCTCTCCCCCTCTCTAAAAATAAGTAAATAAAGTCTTTAAAAAAGTTAACAACAACAGCAAGGGAATATGAATAATCCATGTCATCTGAAGAACTAAGAGATGGTCCACGATAAATCTAAGACATGAGCTGAGCTCTCTGGGATAAGCACAATTAAAGAGAAGTAGAAGCAAAGGAAGGGAATACCAAGAACAGGGATAGCACATGCAAAGTTTTATAGTCAGGAGTAGCCTATGTGAAGAATGGCCATCTTGAAATAGAGGATAGAGTTGTGGAGGAGGAAGGTGGAGAGTGGGCACTGTCTTTAGCATCAGAATGGGTACTGTGGTATTTTCCTGGAGAGAGGGCACAGGTGTTAGGGAAGACAAGAAATGTGAAGGGGGAAAGTCAACGCTCTGTGGAACTTAAGCAGGGAATAATATAGGAGATTCAGGGCAAGACATCTGGTGGAGAGATTAGAATCCAGTAGGTGAATACAAAGGCTTGAACTAATTGTTGGTAATAGAAGATGGAAGGGAAGATAAGAAAGTGCAAGGGACAATGTGTTTACATTTGGATAGAGGAATGAAGTAAAGAGAGGGGATTCACAATGACACAGGGACTGACAGAGGAGGAAGTGAGGGGAGTAAAGCAGGGTCAGGAATGAAGGTAGTCTTGATGTCAGAGATGTGGGCCTACTTACGTCTATGTTCCCAGATCCCACATAAACCTGTGCAAAGTAGGGTCCACCTGTCTACTGGCTGCATCCATCTCGAGTAGAAAAGCTTAGGTCAAGCTTTTCAAATTTTAGTGTGCTTGGGAATTACATGGAGATCTTGTTAAAATGTAGATTCTGACTTCATAGGTTTGGGGTGGGATTGGGATTTCATATCCTAGGTGGTGCTGATGCTGCTGGTCTTCATAGTAAAGGTTAGGGGATTTCTACACAGATAAACCAGGCTTGAAGCCCATGGCTGTGAAAGAGAAAATGGAACTAATACTTTCTTTTTTTCTCATCCCCAGGAATTATTTT
Organism: Anoura caudifer; assembly: GCA_004027475.1. Lineage (NCBI taxonomy): Eukaryota > Metazoa > Chordata > Mammalia > Chiroptera > Phyllostomidae > Anoura > Anoura caudifer. Next base: position 36,085 of record PVKU01011500.1, on the reverse strand, counting down.
CATTCCAGGGACAACTCAGATGAAGGCCAATCACATTATCTGAGTAGACACCAACTAACTGTGTCTGAAGCCAAGAGCATCATGACCACAGATGCCCTTGCCCCAGAGGTGGACTCTGTGGCTTCTAAGTGTCCTGCTCTGAAAACCAAGCTCCTGGTGTCTGGCCATAGCCATAAAGAGTGGCTGAACTTCTGATCTCTGATTAAGTGAGTTTCCAGTCTGATAAATGTGCTCTCTGAGGAATGGTGGAAGAAGGCCATCCACTCCTAAGTGCTGGTAGACAAGCAGTGGGTGGTAGGAAACTCACCAGTCTGACTTCAGAAAACTCTTCCCAGCTATGTCACTGACTTGCTGTGTGACTCTGGGCTAGTTACTTCCCCTCTCTTAGCAAAGGTTGCTTTATATGTAATATAAGGACATTGCAGTTTTATGCTTCTCTCACTAAAGTATGATCACCCCTGGGACTGTGCAAAGGAAAGGTGTAAAGTCAGAGGATTACTGTGTTTCAACCTTCTTGTAGGTGGGGAATCCAAAATATTACTCCTTTTTTTAAAGAGGGAAGGGGAGGGAGGGCCCAAAAAAGGGAGAGAAACATCAATGTGTGGTTGCCTCTTGAATGCCCCCTACTGGGGAAACTGACCCACAACCCAGGCATGTGACCTGCCTGGGAATCAAACTGGCGACCCTTTGGTTCACAGACCAGCACTCAATCCACTGAGCCACACCAGCCAGGGCAAAATATTATTCTCATACTAACATATATATGAATAAGTTGAATGAGAGATTAAAAATGGAACTTTAAGTTGAAACTTGAAAGAAAAATTGAGGTTGTGGCTGGCAGGGAGTTTTGGGAGCAAATCTCTTGATGGTACCATTAGGGACACATTGCAAGAAAAGTTAGGGAAATGTTGGGGGTAAGAAAGACCCCTTCCTCCTCCAAAACTCTCATTCTGTAGGCCTTCAGGCATTTTTGTATCATATGCACTATGTGTAAGAAATGCCCAAACTTGTAGAGAAGTTTTATTAGAGTTTATTTGAGCCAAACTGACCCCATATGCCAGGGAGAAAGATCTCAAATGCTCCAGAGAATATCAGTTTTGCAGTTTCTTTTATGCATTTGAAATTAAGGAGGGGACTTAAAGAGTACAGTAAGGTGGGAGCAAGCAAGGTGGGGTTCTGATTACAGGATAGGTAAGATTATATACTGGCTTGATGGTTGATACCCCCTTCAAGGGATATTGCTCTCTGTATTTCAAGGGTATGTTAACCTAGATGTATAAGAATAATGGACAGGGCTGTAGAAAGTTACTTCAACCCCAAAGGGCAAACACTGCAACAAAGTCATATCTTATGCTAGATTCTGAAGTCAGAGAGTTAGCACTGCCCCTCTTGGGAGTGCACCTGTGTCTTTCTGTTGCCCTCCCCTTGCCCCCCAGGTGTGTTACCTTCACCTTTCTGTCTCCTGAGCTCCAAGGGCCCTTCTTCTGCCTCTGTAACTTGTTTCTTGAGCTGACACAGCTAGCTGGTTCACTTCTATTTCTGTAACTTTCTATATAAACTTTCTCTTATAACTTGAAAGCTATATTTTTAAAAAGTTGGGTAATTAACTTCTGGCCAAGATGGAGGCGTAGGTGGACACACTGTGCCTCCTCGCACAACCAAAATTAAGGACAACAAAGGTTTAGAAACAAGAAAACAACCAGAACTGATGGAAAATTGAACTGTACGTAAGTCCAACAACCATTCATCCAGACCGGTAAGAGGGGTGGAGTCACGACAGGAAAAAATGGAGGTTGGCGGACCCAGGGGCACAGGCAGTGTCTAGCAGACTACAGGCGCACAGGCAGTAGCTAGTGGACCCTGGGCACGGGGTGACAATGGCACAGACCCAGTGAGGCTGAGCAAGGCAGCTGGCTGCCTACAGATAATCTAGGTGAAGGGGAAGTGGCGGAAGGGACTGGAATCTGAGAGAGAGTGGAGCAAGCACCATTGTTCCCTCTCAGACCCCACTCCCACAAACAGCGTCACAACCCAGAGACTGGGCTGCCCCGCCCTGGAGAATACCTAAGGCTCCTCCCCTCACTACAGAACAGCTGCAACCACATAAAAAACAACAACAACAACAAAAAAAAAACCCCAAAACCCAAAATGGCTCAAATGGGAGAACAAATCAAAGCGCCAGAGCCAATTAATCTAAGCAACCAAGAGATAGCTAACCTATCAGATGCACATTTCAAAGCCCTGGCTATCAGAATGCTCACAGAATTGGTTGATTTTGGTCACAAATTAGATGAACAAATGAAGGCTACAATAAGTGAAATGAAGGAAAACGCACAGGGAACCAAAAGTGATGGGAGGAAAACTGGGACTCAGATAAATGGAGAGGACCAGAAGGAAGAAAGGAGCAAACAAACAGAAAAGAATGAAGAAATAAGAATTCAAAAAAATGAGGAGAGGCTTAGGAACATCCAGGACATCTTTAAACATCCCAACATCCAAATAGGGGTACCAGAAGGTGAAGAAGAAGAACAACAAGTGGAAAACTTATTTGAACAAATAAAGGAGAACTGACTTCCAAGGAAGTCCAGGAAGCTTAGAGAGTCCCAAAGAAGTTGGACCCAAGGAGGAACACACCAAGGCACATCATAATTACATTAGCCAAGATTAAAATGAAGGAGAGAATTCTAGAAGCAGCAAGGGATAAGGGCAGAGTTACCTACAAAGGAGTTCCCATCAGACTGTCAGCTGATTTCTCAAAAGAGACCCCACAAGCAAGAAGATGCTGGAAAGAAGTATTCCAAGTCATGAAAGTCAAGGACCCTCATCCAACATTGCTCTATCTAGAGAAGCTGTCATTTAGAATGGAAGGGCAGATAAAGTGCTCCTCAGATAAGGTCAAGTTAAAGAACTTCATGATCACCAAGCCCTTATTATATGAAATGTTAAAGGCACTTATCTAAGAAAAAGAAGATAAAAAATAGGACAGTAAAAAGACAGCAAACGCACAGTTGTTAACAACCACACCCAAAAGAAAAACAAACTAAGCAAAGAACTAGAATAGGAACAGAAACACAGAAATAGAGATCACATGGAGGGTTAGCAATAGGGAGTGGGAGGAGGAGAGAGCGGGAAAGGTACAGAGAATAAGTAGTATAGATGGTAGGTAGAAAATAGACAGCGGGAGGGCAAGAATAGTGTGGGAAATGTAGAAGCTAAAGAACTTATGACACATGGACATGAACTAAAGGGGGGGATGTGGGTGGGAGGGAGGTGTGCAGGGTGGAGGGGAATGATGGGGGAGAAATGGGACAACTGTAATAGCATAATCAATAAAACATATTTTTAAAAGTTGGATAATTAAATTTTAAAAGATTAAATAAATAATACTGTTTAAAAATCCCTTAAATTGCTCAGATTCAGGATGGTAGCATTTCTCAGCAAGAGCCAGTGTTTCCTGCATCATTGGGTTTATCCACCTGCAATTTATCTGAACACCACAGGATATGGGCATTGTCAATCATCGCAGGCCCAGGAGACTCTGAAGTCCAGAAGCTCCCAAGCATCAAGGCTGACTGAGGGAACTGCAGATTTCATCTGTGGTCTCAAGTGTGCACCAGGGCAGATGCACATGGATATTTCTTACTCTCCTTCACTTTCTTTTCCCACCCTTCATCACTAAGGTTATGGCGTTAAATTTCTGTAAAGTTAGTTCGTGTGAAAAACAAGCTCAGCAGTGTGATTAAGAGCACAGTCCATAGATCAGACTGGGTTTGAACCCTGCCTCTGCCACTTTCTGGCTGTATGTATTCAGGCAAGTCACTTAACCTCTCTGAGTCCCGGGTTCCTCATTTGCAAAGTAGGCATGACAAAGTGTATATACTCACCTCTCAGGATTGTTCTGAAGATTGAATGTGTTCTTATTTGTCTATCACTTAGAGTAGTGGTCCCCAACCTTTTTGGCACCAGGGTCTCATTTTGTGGAAGACAATTTTTCCACAGACTGGGGGTGAGAGACAGGATAGCTTTATAGACTATCACTGGATGCATCTTAATTGTCACTTGCCACTCACTGGTAGGGTTTTGATATGAGTCTGCAAGCAATTCATTTATTATGGTCTCTGTGCAGTCAAACCTCTCTGCTAATGACAATCTGTAGTTGGAGTCACTCCCCAGCACTAGCATCACTGCCTCAGCTCCACCTCAGGTCATCAGGCACTAAATTCTCATAAGAAGATCTGCATAACCTAGATCCCTCCAATGCGCAGTTCACAGAAGGGTTTGGTCTCCTTTGAGACTCTAATGCTGCCACTGATCTGGCTAGAGGTAGAGCTCAGGCAGTATTGTGAGTGATGGGGAGCGGCTGTACATACAGATGAACTTGGCCTGCTGCTCACCTCCTGCTGTGCAGCCTGGTTCCTCACAGGCCAAGGACCAGTAGCAGTCCATGATCCAGGGGGTGTGGATGCCTGATTTAGAGCATTTTCTGAAACAATGTAAGTTCTCTTTCAATGTTTGTTAAATTAAAAAATCTGCTGTATTTTCCTCATTTTTTAAACGAAAAATAAAGTGTCAGTCCTCGTATCTAAGTCACCATAAACTCTGTCTGATGCCTCAGACTTGGAGAACCATTTTTTCCTTCAGTGTTCACAAAACCCGTTTTCTGCCCTGGCCAGGTACTCTGTTGGTCAGAGCGTCATCTGGATACATCAAAGTTGTGGGTTTGATTCCTGATCAGAACACGTGCAAGAATCAACCAGTGAACACATACACAAGTGGAGCAACAAATGGATACTTCTCTCTTCTCCTCTCTCTAAAATTAAAAACAAAAACAAAAACAAACAAAAACCCCAAGACCCCAGTTTTCTGACCTTGAGCCTCATGTTGCTTCTTTTGTTTACCTTGAGGCTGGGATTTGGGAGACATGACTTCTCTTCTTTTCTATTGAATCCCTTGGTAGATCAGCATCTCCAGATCATGCCTGTATTAAGTCAAAGACAACAGACCCAATGGTCATCTTCTCCACCAGTGAAACCACAGGCTTCCCCACGATGGCAAAACACAACCATGGACTTGCCTTATGATCCTCCTTACCTTCATGGTAGGAAAGAGGGCACTGACTTAGAGGCTGGGTCACAATTTGGGGCAAGGGGTGTGTGTGTGTGTGTGTGTGTGTGTGTGTGTGTGTGTGTGTGTGTGTGTTTGGGAAAGGTGTTCTAAGTAGAACTAGGTCCATCCTGCTTCTCCTGTTCTCTTTGGTTCAGACCGCTGAGGGTCTAAGAGAGGAAGGCCTGGACTCCTAGTGTTGTTGACAGAAGCTTCCAAACAGCAAAGGAGGTCCTGCCTGAGCACCTTCATAGAAGGTGCGGAAGAAGTGTGGGTGGAGGCAGCAGGCATTCTGCAAGCCACACAGATGACAAGCCATTGTGTCTTATACACTTGTTCCAGGATTTGGTGGGGGGAAGACAGAATGTTCTAGCAATGTGAGCAGAGGTGACAGAACCTCTTTTATCCCTCATTATAAGCCAATCAAACTTGGAGGTTCCCAAACATGAGCTGGTAGGAGAAGTAATACCTGGAATCATGCCACTGCCTTTAACCTAAAGTAAATAATTGTAGAGGCTGAAGCTACAGCCTTGGGTTAATCATTTAATCAATTTTAAACCAAACCTCTTGTCCCTCCTACCTCCTCCCCTAATCAGTAATATTCAGACAAGACAAAGTTCTATATATTTTCTATCTTATTAACCAGACCAGGGGGCAGAGGAGGTGTCTTGTGGACACTGGGTATCTGTGCTGACCATGGCACTTGAACAGGAAAACCCTGGAGGAATGGTGGTGGGAAGGGAGGGTTTTCTGCATAGTCAGAATAACACAAACTAAGGCACAAAGACATACAATTAGCATTCACAGAACTGCAGAGATTGAGAAGAGCTGCTGTTCAGAGTGTCAGGTGAGGAACAAACAGGCAGAGCTGAGAAAGTGAGCTAGGCCAATTATACAGCGTTGTGTGGGCTTTGGTGTAGGGACTGGAGTTTATTGGGAAAACACTGGGGAGATACTGAAAAATTTTTAGAAGGAAGAGACCTGATCAGATTTGTATTTTGAAAAAATCACTGGATCGTTTCAAAGGAGGAGATGAAGAATGGGTTGGAAAAAACAGATTTAGAAAGGCCAGTTAGAGGGTCTTAGAATAATTTAGGTGCCAGAAGTGGGTGGCTTGGACAAGGTGCTGGGGACATGAAGGAAGTTAACACGTTTGAGATTTTAGGAGACAGAATGGGCAGCATGTGCTGGCTAGATGTGGAAGATAGGAGCAGGGGAGTCATGGTGGACTTCCAGGTTTTAGGCCTGGACAGTGATGGCACTCACTGAAATACAGAGAACACTGCTGAAAAATTAGTCCAGGGAGGCAGGAGAGATTAGGATTCTCTGGGTTTGAGGTGCCCGAGACATGTCAAATCAGATGTTCAGTAGATAGTTGGGTCTGAAGCTCAGAGCAGAGGTTCCCCCTAGCTAGTAATTTCCTGTGGGTATGCCACATCCCTAAGGGAGATGGAATGAGGGGGTGTGAATGGCTCTCCAGGCCTCTCCCTACTAATAGAAAGGCTCCTCAAAGCCATAGCCTACTAATGGGAGAGTCGAGTTGTTCTTCTAAAGGACTTATACACACAGAGGTCCCTCAGAAGCAGTAAGAGTAGGATAGAGAAATGCTTCGAACACAGCTGAGTAGCCTCTGGATTTGATTTTTCTTCTCTCCACCTACCAGGTGCTTCTATTATGTTTTGATGCTGTTCTCAGAAAGTCTCATCCTTTATTACCCCCAAATGGCTGCCAACATTGCCCAAGACTATACCAGTAACAGATTCAAATCCAGAAAAAGAGTAACAGATTTAATCCAATATTCCTAGCTTTAAGTATTATTATGATTGAACCTGTTAAAGTTGCATGTGACCAGGAAATACAACTTCACGTAACTTTGGGACCTGGGGTGGGAGTGAATCTGGAACCCTGCACAAACCACAGAGGGAATGGAGAGGGAGGGGTGGACACTATCTAAAACCCAGGTTCCCCACCCCCTGATCACGTCCTCCCATGGTTACAAAGCTGAGGCCACTGCATTTTGGAGTTAGTAGGAAATTAATGCAGCTGAAGACATGTGATGTCTTCTGGTGCCTATCAGATCCAGGCTGGATTGTAGCTGCCTTTGGGTGTCTGTTGAAGCATGGGCAGCAGGGTCTACAGCCTTTGTCCATCATCTGTCCCCGTTTGACCCTAAGGTCATTGTACAAGTAAGAAGACTAATATTTCAGTATCAAGAAACTCCCAGAAGGAACTCATGTTTCAAGCTCAAAAGCTGGACCCTGCTGAGAAAGTTTGTATAACAAAGAAGTCCATTAGTTAATATAACCCAGGTTCTGGGTTTCTCAAATTGTGAGGTGCTGAGTCAGTCATTGTATCAGAATCACCTGGAATACAAGCTTTGAAAAATTAAAGCAACCAGAACAAGCTCAGGCCTCCTGGCTCCTCCAGAGCCAGGCAGCTGGTGTGTGTAATGTGTGTGTGTGTGTGAAGTTAATGAAGTGTTTAAAAACAGAACCCTTGGAATATGATGGTTCTAGTTTCTTCTCACACATTTGACATTTATTGGTGGTCTAATTGCCTCTCTGAGCCTTAATCTCCTCCTCTGTGAGATGGAACTTTTAACAGTTACTACCTCATAAAATTGTTGGGAGTATTGAGATGATACAGGCAAAGTATGTAAAGTGCTTAGCCCTGAGGCCTGCACCTAAAAACACCCAGTAACTGGTTACAGTTGCTGTTGTTGTGCATATATCATGGTGACAATTGAAGTTGCCTGCATAAAACCCTTCAAATTACTTCTCTGCTTGTGAAAACGCTTGTTTGTGTTTCCACTCACTACAACCTTGCTTTGCTTCAGCCAACCTGCCTCTCCACTTCTAAGAAGTTCAAGCTCCTCCTCACACTGCTGTGGGTCCTGTTCTTCCCCAGGCACTTCTGTTGGAGCCCCTCTCTACTCATCTGTAATCCAAAAGATCTTTTCTTCTGTATTATCAGTCTCTCATTTTTCACCAACTCTACTTTCTCAGTCCATAAACACATTCATATTCAATATATGTAGACTGGAGTAATGAACAAATTAATAAATGGGCTTTCCTAGAGAGGAGATCAGAATTAAAATTCTAATAATTGGCCAGTATTTTTAATCCTAACTACAAAAATAAAATTTTTTCTCTCCTCACTTTGTAGACACTCTTCAAATACTCCATCACCCAATACTATACTGTGACTACCATATGTCAAATGATTCCGCAGCAGAACTTCACCAGGTATGGTAGAAGTGGCTTGTTGCAATGACAATCTTTGGGTAGGATTTTAAGGAGTTGATGCACTGTGGTCTGACTCTTTTAACTTTGGTTCTTTGAGGTTAGTATGTCTGTGTGTGAGAGCTGTTGGAAGTAATAATTATCGGCCAGTTCGATCAGTTTATTAAGCAGGATTCAGAGATCCAAATGAAACAGTCAGTGAGCCTTGCATCATGGTGGGTTTTTTCTTTTTTAAACATTTTTATTATGAAATAACAAACATGGAAAAACACATAAGATATACATTTACAGATTAAGAAATTATTGAAAATAAAACATCTTTGTAACCACTCGTTCAAGTCACAAAAAGAAAACAGTGCCAGCACCCCAGTGACCTACCTCCTTATACCTGTCCATTTCCCTAAAGAAACCCAGTCTCTTGACTTTGTGGTGTTCATTTCTTTTTCTATTTCTTTACTTTTCCTTACAGTTACCTCCTAAGGAAATATCCCAAAAGAAATCATTCTATTTTACTTGCTTCTGAGCTTTGAAATCACTTACTGTTCCATAAGATCTGACTTCTTTTTCCAAAGTTATATTTCTAAGATGTGTTGCAACATATTGCTGTAGCTAATTTTCGTTGTTGTTTAATATCTAATTTTGTAAAAAGTCTACTTTTTAAAATCAATTCTACCACTAATGGACATTTGTGTAGTTTCCCTTTTTCTTTTCTTTTTTAAAAAAGATTTTATGTATTTAATTATTTATTTAAATTATATTTTATTGACTATGCTATTACAGTTGTCCTAATTTTTCCCCTTTTGCCCCCCTCCACCCAGCACCACACACTTCCTCAGGCAATCCCCACACCATTGTTCATGTCCCTGGGTCATGTGTATAATTTCTTTGGCTACTCCATTTCCTATACTGTACTTTACATCCCTGTGGCTATTCTGTGAATACATATTTGTACTTCTTAATCCCCTCACCTATTCATTTATTCCCTCATGCCCCCTCCCATCTGGCAACCATCAAAATGCTCTCCATATCCATGGTTCTGTCTCTGTTTTTCTTGTTTGCTTAGTTTGATTTTTATTTTTTATTAGTTTTAGTTTTTAAGTATATTTTATTGATTATGCTATTATTTTTCCCAATTTTCTCCCTCTATTTCCCCCCTGCCCTACACCCCCAACCCTCCAACATTCTCTGCTTAGTTCATGTCCATGGGTTGGACATATAAGTTCCTTGACTTCTCTGTTTCCTATACCATTCTTAACCTCTCCCCATCTACTTTACATCTACCAATTACGCTTCTTATTCCCCGTACCTTCCCCCCATTCTCCCCCTCCCCCTTCCCACTGAAAACCCTCCACATGATGTTCATTTCTTTGATTTTGTTCATGTTCTAGTTGTTTGCTTAGTTTTTGTTTCTGTTATTTTTTTTTTTAGGTTCAGTTGTTGATAGTTGTGAGTTTGTCATCATTTTAATGTTCATAGTTTTTCATCTTCTTCTATTCCTTAGATAAGCCCCTTTAACATTTCATATAATAAGGGCTTGGTGATGATGAACTCCTATAACTTGGCCTTATCTGGAAAGTACTTTATCTGCCCTTCCATTCTAAATAATAGCTTTGCTCGATACAGTCATCTTGGATGTAGGTCCTTGTTCTTCATGACTTGAAATACTTCTTTCCAGCCCCTTCTTGCCTGCAAGGTTTCTTTTGAGAAATCAGCTGGTAGCCTTATGGGAACTCCTTGGTGGGTAACTCTCCTTTCCTCTTGCTGCTTTTAAGATTCTCTCCTTATCTTTAATCTTGGGTAACTTAATGATGATGTGCCTTGGTATGTTCCTCTTTGGGTCCAATTTCTTTGGGACTCTTTGTGCTTCCTGGACTTCCTGGAAGTCTATTTCCTTCACCAGATTGGAGAAGTTTTCCTTCATTATTTGTTCAAATAAGTTTTCAATTTCTTGCTCTTCCTCTTCTTCTCCTGGCACCCCTCTGATTCAGATGTTGGAATGTTTAAAGCTGTCCCAGAGGTTCCTAAGCCTCTCTTCATTTTTTTTAATTCTTGTTTCTTCATTCTGTTCCAGTTGAATGTTTATTTCTTCCTTCTGTTCCAAATTGTTGGTTTGAGTCCCAGTTTCCTTCCCTTCACTGTTGGTTCCCTGTATGTTTTGCTTTATTTCATTTTGGGTAGCCTTCATTTGTTCCTTCATTTTGCAACTGAGCTCAGTCAGTTCTGTGAGCATCCTGATTTCCATTGTTTTGAACTCTGCATCAGGTAGGCTGGCTATCTCCTCATCACTTAGCTCTTTTTCTGGAGTTTTGATCTGTTCTTTCATTTGGGCCATATTTCTTTGTCTCATTGCACCTGTTACGTTGTAAGGGGGCAGAGCCTTAGGTATTCACCCGGGCAAGGCAACCCTCTTTGCTGTGTTGTGGCACTATCTGTGGGGGAGGGGTCAGAGAGGGAACAACGCAGTTTGCTTGCTCCGCTCTAGCCCACTTTCCAATGAACTCTTATATGAGACTGGGAGTTTCTACCCCTGTGGCAACCCCTGCAGTAGTTTACAGCTAGTTTTGAGTCTTTAGTTTCCTGTTCAGTCAACCCTGCCTTGCCCGTTCAGTCTTGCTGAGCTTCCTCTTAGCTAGGCTGCCTGTCTCTGCCCCCTCCTACCAGTCTGGGTGAATGTTTCTTTAACTGCTTGGTTGTCGGAGTCCCATGAAGTTTAATTTTCTGGCACTTCTGGTTATTTGTTGTTTTTTAGATTGGTTGTTATTCTTCTTTTGATTTTGCAAGGAAGCACAGTGTTTCTACCTATGCCTTCCTCTTGGCCGGAACCTCATAGTTTGATTTTTAGATTCAACTGTTGATAGATATGTGTTTATTGCCATTTTATTGTTTATAGTTTTGATCTTCTTTTTTCTTAAATAAGTCCCTTTAATATTTCATATAATAATGGCTTGGTGATGATGAACTCCTTTAGGGTTTTTTGTGTGGGTTTTTTTTTTTTTTTTTTTATCTGGGATGCTCTTTATCTGCCCTTCAATTCTAAATGATATCTTTGCTGGGTAGAGCATGATATCTTAATGATATCTTGGCTGTAAGTACCTGCTTTTCATGATTTTGAATATTTCTTGCCAATCCCTTCTAGCCTGCAGAGTTTCTTTTGATAATCAGCTGACAGTTTTATTTATTTATTTATTTATTTATTTATTTATTTATTTATTATTTTGACAGAGAGAGTAAGGTGTTGTGGGAAAAACCCAGTTCTTCTTGCTGACACAGTAAAGAATTACAGATCAGCAAGTCTATTAGTATGCAAACAAGTTTATTTATCATAAGTTCTTATGGAAGAGAATGGGGGGGATAGGCATAGGTAAAAGAAAAGGTAAGGCAATGAAAGGACAGCAAAAGTATCAGGTCTTTTTCTTGAATATGTATATAGTTGGCAGGATGAGGTGAGAGAGTTACATATTGATTGGTGGGTAAAGGTGGTGCCAGCTTCCCTTGGGAGGAGGAATTGTGACTACACAAACATGGGTATGTGTGGGAGTCCTTTTCCTTGAATTCTTATCTTGCTCCAGACCACATTTGGTCATTTTGTTGTAAAACAGATATGTGACAGGAGGCAGTTAATTAAAATTGACACAGTTACCCAAAGTTATTTATGGGCTTTTTCTGTAAGCACTAGGAATCCTCTGCAAAACAGATAGTGACCAGAAACATACAATTAACCAAAATTATTTTATGGGCTTTTTTTTTTTTTGGCATCGTGGACCCCCTCCCTTTCCCTTTTCTATACCTTGGGCCGAATACAAGTTTCAAAGACTTTCTTTCCCAGATAGTGGGAACAATACATACAGAACTTCAAGGACTCCTTTCCTTTTGTGCTATTAAGGTTTCTTATGATGTTTGGAACACCTGGCAATCTCATCGAACTAGGCTCAAGACTGCTAGGTTGGTAGGTGAAACATGTCTCCCTCCTCCTCTCTGCCTTGGTTTACTGTCTATCCTGCTTAACAAAGGGAAGGAGAAAGAGAGGGTGAGAAACATTGATGTGAGAGAGAAACCTTGATTGGTTGCCTCTCGTACACACCCTGACCAGGGACTGAACTTGCAACCCAGGCATGTGCCCTGACTGAAATCAAACTGGTGACCTTTCACTTTGTGGGATGACACCAAACCAACTGAGCCATACTGGTCAGGATGGATATTTGGGTAGTTTTCATTTGAGGGCTGTCGATGATTAATGCTGCATTAAATTCTCGCACATTTACCCTGGTACATATAACCACACATTTATGTAGAATTTTTCTAGGAGAGAAATTGCTAGGTCACACTGACACTGCATCCTACCACCCTATTTTCCAAAGTATTGAATCAATTTATGCTCCCACTAACAGGGTAGAAGAATTTCCATTGTTCCACAACTTTGGCAATATTTGCTCTTGTCAAAGTTTTTAATTTTTTCCAATCTGATGGATGCATAAGGTTATTGTATTATAGTTTTATTTTTGCATTTCTCCATGTTTGCAGATTAATTTTTAATGAAACTGTAATCTTCTCTTTGCACCTAATGGGCATTTTTGTATATTTTAAAGACTCTAAAATGAAAATGGCTGCTTCAAAAATTGGAACTAACAAGTTTTAGACATAGAGTTAAAATATCAAGGGGTTCAATAACAACCCTTACAAAGCTAACTCTGAAGTATAACTTGATTTTATTCTTGAAGCTCCCACCTGGCTGGATTTGTCTCTACCTGCATTTCAAAGCTCATATTAAAGCCAATTTTTGTAACCTCCTCAGGTGATGAATTTTGTCCAAACCCAGTAAAAATCTAGCCAGAGCATAACTAATGACTCCGCTGGAGACTCTGCTCACTTTATTTACTTTGGAGAAAGCTCCAGATAAATGAGGAACACACCTTCAATGAACCAGCCCCTGTCCATCACTCCCAACTCTATGTGTGCCAGGAGAGAGTGACAGGGTAGAAAGGTGAGCCAGGTCCCTCTTGGGGATGAGTCTTCCACCTCCCTCATTCCCAAGAGCTGGCCCAGCTCAGCTCTGTGTCCCTTGGTACTCAGACCTTAGTCATTTCTCCCCATTTCCTTCAGGTAATCCATTGTGATTTTGGGATTGTCTTCATGTTATTTATTGGAATTTTTCATGGGGAAAATGGAGGAGAAGATCTACAACACACAATGTACCTAGCATACAATATACCTACTACAGTGCACGTTCACAGCATACTTTTCTGTTATCTCCAAGATTTCTTCTCTCAGGGCTGTTACCTGTGACCCCTATTCTCTTTTCCAACACTCAGCCCAATCTCCCTTGATATCCTGAGTAATTTAGTTCCAACCCCTAACTTGCATTCTCCACTCAGTTCACATAACCCCACTCTCTATAGAAGGCAGGAAATAGTCTGATTATCATCCCAGTGTGCCCTTGGAATCCTATCCTCCACCCTTTTATGGTTTATAAAAATGTCTCTATTACCACATAAATTGCTTCCCTCAGACGAGGTCTGATAAACATGTCTTTACCCCTTTGTTACATCAATGTCTACATTTAATTTGGTCCCTGACTGAACCCATTAGCCTTATCACCGCCCCCCTCCAAGAAGACTTAATAGGGACTGACAGGAAATTAATTGAATTCTACCTGGGACACAAGTAAGAAAGTGAGGAAGCAGAAGGGTGAATGATCCAGATGGCAATGCTGTGAGCTCTTAACTCCTGGGCCTGAGTCAGAGTATCCAGACCCTGGTCGGAAGCTCTGTTGATACCTTGTCTCCCTGTAAGCCTCAGGTTCCCCACCCTGGAGCACTGCTTTTCTGGTGCGGAGACCCTGCTGCCCAAGGAGCAAGAGAAATGGAAACAAGAGACAGGCCTTATGCTCTACAACACCTACAGACAGTCAGAAACGGTAGGTTGATGGTCCCCTCTGGGCCAGTTGGAAAGTGTTGAGCCACCGAACCCAACAGATGAGCTGAATCATGCCAAGAGTGTGTGCAAAGACCCTCCTGTGTGCAAAGCAAGCAGATGGGAGGCTCCAGAGTTCTAGGCTAATTTGTCCCAAATTGATTTGCAGGAAGACAATTCACACACAGCTCATCGACTTGTCAAGACATCAATGTGCTGAAAACTATTGTATAAAAACTTATAAAAAGGTCTAAAGACATGATGCTATATTCCTGTGATCAGGGAGCCTGGGAAGAGCAATAGAAATGGAGGTACATAACTGCAACATGGAGGCCCCCACCTGCAAGTCCCGTCCCTTGAGTAGCAACCACAGGGCCAGGTAGGAGCTAGCCCCAGAAGTTCAGTTCTGTGTGTTTATGAGGGCAGCACACAGGTTTGATTGTGGGGCATTAGTAGGAGTGGAGGAGGGAGCAGATCTCTCTCTCTCTCTCTCTCTCTCTCTCTCTCTCTCTCTCACACACACACACACACACACACACACACACACACACACACACAGGGCAGGAGGGACAGGGCATTCAGAGTATTTATTGTTCCTGCCTGGAACTTCAAGGACTTCATCAGTGATAGTTTGAGGGGCTACCTCTCTTCCAACTCATCCCCAATCCATTTCTAATGCTGGACAGGGCCGCTTTTCACCAGCCTCCCCATCACCCTAGCTGACAGAATCAACTGCCATCTTAGGACATGTAGCAAAATGGCTGTTTTAGTTCTAATTCACATACTTGTCTTTCTTTTTTTTTCAAAAAACAATTTATTTAAGTCAGTTAAGTGGTCTCCTTCCAGGACTGAGAAACGTTAAGAGTCTAGGCCTACACTTTCATGGTTCACAGTTTATTTTTGGGCAAGGAGAACCACACACTACACCCATAAGCCCAGTCCCTTTGCATCAACTATTTGAAACAACAGAATAGTCCCTTATCCCTGCATGGTGCTTTATTTCTCAAAGCACTTTCAAACCTATCTGTAAACGTTTTCACATGCCTGAAATGTGAGCAGCAACATGGCAGAGGAAAGACCTTCCTTTCTCAGGAGCTCAGGCCTCAGTTCCAGCCTCAGCATTGCCAATTACAAGCTTTAAGACCATAGGCATACTATGGAACCTTCCAGAACCTCAACTTCCCTACCTCCAAAATGGGAAGTAAAATATTGGTCTTGCGGGTTGTGATATGGGGAATGAAAGGAATTGTGTAATGCTCCGGCCACAGTGCCCAGCCCTACATATGTTCACATTGCAGACACTGTTGTCGTCACTAGTTGTAGGGAGGTAGTGTGCCAGATGTCAGGAGCCCAGAGATGAATGGGCCATCTCTGTCCCCAGGGTGCTTGTTATCTACTGAGGAAAAGAGACATGCAAACATCAGTATAATGCCCTGTTGGTGACAACAGAAATGTGGGGGTACAGGAGCAATGGGGAGCCCTGCAGGGTGAGACTTACAGATATGTTGCTGTAGATCATTGATGGTAAAGGCAACATCTTGCCACTCGACAATGAAGGCAACACTGGCATCAGGATCAAGCCCACCAAGCCCATTGGCCTGTTCATGTGCTATGAGGTAAGGGTACCCCAGCTGCCCCTCCCTAGCCTGAGAAAAGGGTACCCTGGCTGCCCCTCCCTGGCCTGAGAATCCCTGTAGTGATAAAGGATTCAACTCTGTATGCTGAGACTTCTTCACATCTCCCTTTATTTTTTCCATTTCAATGTAGTCTGTTCTAATTAATCACAAAACTCATAGTGTGTTCCCACATCCTTTCCTGTCCTAACCCATCTGGCACTGATGGGGTAGAAAGAAGCCTGGCTTAAGAATCATCAGACTTGGGAGCCAGTGAATTCCTGTGGTTAATAGTGCAGGCTTTGGACTTCTGGTCAAAATGGAGGCATAGGTAAACATGTATAGCCTTCTCACACAATGCAGAAAAAATTACAACTGGACTACAAAACAAATGTCACCCAGAGCTGTCAGAAAATTTCACTGTATGGAAGTCCAATAACCAAGGATTTAAAGAAGCCACATTCATCCAGACAAGTAGGAGGGGCAGAAATGTGGAGAGAGGTGGAGAGGCACAGAGCCACAGAGAGGCACAGAGCCACGAAGTGGCCTGGAAATGTAGTGGAACAGGCAGCCCTGCACTTGCATGTGGTGGATAAAAATTGGGAGGAATACCTCAGGAGCCCCAGCCCCAAACCAGACCACCCAGCAGTGTAGAGTTTCAGCGCCAGGAAGATAAATCCCCATAACTTCTGGCTGTAAAACCAGTGTGAGTTGGGGCAGTGAAAGAAACTGCCAGATTATCAGAAGGCTCCCTTTAAAAGGCCTACATGGACTTAGCACTTAGGCAGACCAACCCCTTCTGGGATGTGGCACCAGGGCAACAGCTGGAAGGGTACAAATGGCATAAAGGGAGAAAGTGAAGAGACTGGAAACAGATAGAGTGCTTGGAGACAGCTTCCTCCCAGGAAAACCTCCAGAAGCCAGGCAGTGGCATTGTCCCCTCTCTGAGACGTCCCCACACAGAGCCACAAAGTGGTGAAATGGGTTACCTCACCCTGGAGATCACCTAAGGCTTTGCCCCACACAATATATAGGTGCCTTTTCTACAATAGGTCACACTACTAAGACAGGGAGTCAAAGCAGCTCTACTTAATACACAGAAACAAACACAGGGGGGGCTGCCAGATTGAGGAGACAAAGTAATGTGACTGAATTAAGAGAACAGAACAAAGCTCCAGGAAAAGCATTAAACAAAACAGTGATAACCAAGCTATCAGATGCAGAGTTCAAAACACTGGTTCTCAGGATGTTCAGAGAACTCATTGAGTACAGCAACAGAATAAAAAAGACTCAAGCCAAATGAAGGATGCATTAAGTGAAATAAAGAAAAATCTATAGGGAACCAATAGTGGAGGGGATGAAGCCAAGAATCAAATGGATGATTTGGAACATAAAGAAGAAAAAGGCATTCAATCAGAACAGTAAGAAAAAGAAGAATTCAAAAAAACAGAGACAGAATCATGCATAAGGAGGGTTTTGATGGTTGCCAGATGGAAGAAGGCTGTGGAGGAATGGGTGAAGAGGTGAGGGGATTAAGAAGTACAAATAGGTAGTTACAGAATAGCCATGGGGATGTAAAGTACAGTATAGGAAATGGAGTAGCCAAAGAACTTATATGCATGACCCAAGGACATGAACAATGGTGTGAAGATTGCCTGAGGAATTAGGGGGTACTGGGTGAAAGGGGACAAAGGGGGAAAATCAGAACAACTCTAAGAGCATAATTAATAAAATATAATTTTAAAAAAATGAAGATAGGCTAAGAAGCCTCTGGGACATCTCCAAACATACTAACATCTGAATCATGGGTATGCCAGAAGGAGAAGAGGAAGAGTAAGAAATTGAAAATTTATTTGAAAAAAATAATGAAAGAAAACTTCCCTGATTTGGTGAAAGAAATAGACATACAAGTCTAGGGAACACAGAGAGTCCCAAACAAGTTGGACCCAAACAGGACCAAACCAAGACACATTACAAAAAGTATTCAAAAGCAAGGATCTTCAGCCTAGATTACTCTATCCTGCAAAGCTATCATTTAGGATGGAAGGGCAGATAAAGTGCTTCCCAGACAAGGTAAAGCTAAAAGAATTCGTTCATCATCACCAAGCCATTATTATATGAAATGTTAAAGGGACTTATTTAAGGAAAAGATCAAACAAAACTGTGATCTTACTTAAGATCAAAACTTTGATCTCTTTTAAGTTCAAAACTATGAACATTAATTAAAATGTTAACAAATTTGCAACTACTAACAACTGAATCTAAAAAAACCAAATCAAGCAAACAACCAGAACAGGAACAGAATCATAGATACAGAAAGATCACTTAGAGGGTTATCAGCTGGGAAGGGGAAGGGGAAAAGGGAGAATGGGAGAAAAGGCACAGAAACTGAGAAGCATAAATGGTAGGTACAAAATAGATAGGGGGTTGTTAGGAATAGTACAGGAAATGGAAAAGCCAAAGAGCTTTTGTGCATGACCCATGGACATGAACTAAGGGGAGATTACTGTAGGGAATGGAGATAGAGGCAAAGGGGGAAATTGGGCCAACTGTAACAACATAATTAATGAAATATATTTTTAAAAATAAAAATAATAAAGTAAAGAAAAGGAAGGACAGCGGTTGTTCCACTTACCCTATTCTCCCAATAATTTTGACCATAAATGGAAGGCACTCTAACTTGGACATTTTCCATTACATAAAACTAATGCCCTTGTGACTCTTTCGACAACTGGCATTTTCAAACTTGAAGTAGGTGGCTCAAACTAGTGTGCACACATTCATACCCATGTTATTTTGAGGTTGTAAGATAGAAGGAATAAAGTTCAGGGGGAACTCTAATAAATCTTGGACTTTCATAGCCCAAAATTCCATCTCATTGTAATTAAACATATCAGATCAAAATCTGTCCTAAGTATAGCAGATCCTAAAATAACAGAACTTTTCAGAATTGGGAAAGAGCATGAGCAAAGATGTCAAACAATATTTTTTTTCAGTGGCATGCTTGACATTTGAAATCTTGAGTATGAAATTAAATCTGGCTAACAAATGAATTTTTAAAAAAAGAATACAGGCTTTGGCTGGGCTCAAACCCTACCATCCAACTTACCAACATGGTATGAACAAATCTATTATTAACTGTTGAGCCTCCAGAGGACTCTCCACTTTACAGAGAAAAAATCTGGAAGAGTTACGTGTCTTCCCCATGTCAAATAATTGGCAGGTCTAAGATTCAAACTCATGTCTTTTGGGGTCCCAAAGTGTAAATGAGAAATCTAAGGATTACAGAAAACTGTGACAGGTTATAAGGAAAACTGCTGAAACTCTTGACCAGACAAACTCTGGCCCTCCCAGGGTATTGGAGTCCACTAAGAAGAAATTCTCAGCTTCCAAGATTGTCCATGGAAGGGTGGACAAACCTGAAATTGATCTCAGACTCTATCTCCTATCTCCAAAAGAACAGCCATCCTAGGCTGTCACTGTTGTCATCACTGTGGCCTTCAGGGGGCGCTGCTCCTCTTGTGATACTGTCACCCAAAAGCAAACTGGCAGGCCTTAACTTTAATGCTCAGGAGCACAATTTTAATTTTAAGCTTGGATAAAAGAGAAAACAGACTAGCATGTATATAGATCAGTGGTTCTCAAGCCTGCCTACACTTTAGAATCATTTGGGGAGCTTTTTCTGAAAAATAATAATGATTGGATTCAACCACAGCGATGTTGGTTTAGTTGAATTAGTCCAGTGCAATGACATTTAATTTTACTGCACATGTTATTTATTTTGCAAAGATGTCCTCACATATGTCCATAGATGGTCTCCCATTTCATATGTTCTCATGACAATATCTTGTCTCTCCTCCATTGAGATTTGCTGGCTTTTTTTCACCTTTTCTTTTTATTGAGGTAAAATATATATAACATACAGTTCTGTGGCACTGAGTAAATTCACAATATTATGTAACCATTATAACTATGCATGTGCAGAAAATGTTCACCATGCCAAACAAACTCTGTTCTCATTAAACACTAACTACCTATACCCCACCTCCCCAACTTTTTGTAACCTTTCATATACTTTTTATCTGTAAGAATTTGCATATTTTAGGTACCTCAATTAAGTAAAATCATACAGCATTTGCCCTTGGTGTCTGGCTGTTTCACTTAGCACAATGTTTTCAAGGTTGTGGCATGTAACAAAATGTCATTTCTATTAAGGCTGAATAATATTCCACTGTGTGTGTACACACACACACACACACACACACACACCATTTTGTTTATCCTTTAATCTCTTGATGGACATTTGAATTGTTTTCGCCTTTTGGCAATTGTGAATAATGTTGCACTTTTTGGGTGTATATACCCAGATGTGGAATTGCTTGATTATCCAATAATTCTATATTTAAAAATTTGAGGAACTGCCAAAATATTTTCTTCTTGTTGGATGACTACACAAGATGGTGGTAGAGATGGGAAGCTGGCATTAACTCAGCTCCACCCTGCTCAGCCTCCAGATCAGAAGACTTCTCAGCTGGTAGATCAGCTGCTTTTGTCTCTTTGCCATCTTATGGTTTAGGGTTTTCTGGGTGTCTGTGTCAGTGACTGAAGTTGCAGCAGTATCAACACTGAGGTGGCTACTGACCCTGGAGATATAAGGATAAAGTAGATCTCATCTCCTTTATTTTCTTCTTCTTCATTGATGTCCTCTCTAGGCTGTTTTTGGTGAGGATGGCCCCTACAGAATTGTGGTCTATAGCCCTGACACATATTCTGTCTCAGTGGTGTACCTTGTTCTCCCGCACCCTGGTTGTCAGCACCCTCTATCACTTCTCCCTGCACAGGAGGGTTGGAATACTGTGGTTGACACCCACAGGGTCTCCACATGTGGTAAGGTGGGAATCGTTGCCTGCTGTAGGGTCAGTGCTGTTGGGCCTGGTCTTCGGGAGCACTCTCTGATGCCTCATTCTTTCCCCACTCTCACTATTCTGGTATTCTATTGGTAATTTGCATGGAAGTCCTCTGTGATACAGATAGCATTTGCAATGGTTAGTCTTTGCATACTTACTGCCTTACACTGGAATTCCACCAGGGCCTGTAACATTTGCTACCTCTGTAGCCTTTTCTCCTTTAACAACAGCAAACTCCATAGTCTCTCCATCTTCTACTCTGTGACGATGCTTTCTGGAGTTATTCTCCTTTATGGCAGTCTTGTGGACACATACATCTTCCTTGGTATAATTCCTATTGATGAAACTATATCTGTTTCTCACAATGAACAATTTTACTGTTCCTAAAAACTTCATTACAATGACCTTCTTGTCCCACTGGCAGATGCCATCGATGTGCAATCGATGTCAGGCTGCCCAGGTTGCCTGTTTCCTGTGGTGCCAGGCTTGTCATCTGCAGCACTGAGGGTGGGGGTGGCATGAGAGTGGGAGGGAGGGGTGGGGTTAAGGTGGCAGATGACTAATAGGCCTTGGCCTCACTGTTCATGGTTGTGGTGATGGTGACTGGGGCCTGCTGCAGCTGCTGTGGCTCATCCCTGGATGTGAATGTAACTAGTCCAGCAGCAATGGTGGGATTACTCACAGTTCTCTGGGGTCCTTTCGCCACTCCCACTACTGATTGAATTTCATTTCATCTGTTGGTGGACACAGATTGCTCCCATATCTTGTCTATTGTAAATAATGCTGCAGTGAACATAGGGATGCATGTGTCTTTTCAATTTCGTCTTTTGGGTTCCTTCAAATACATACTCAGAAGTGAAATTGCTTGGTCCTTCTCTGTCTTTTGTTATGTAGACTTGTTTAAAGTCTGTTTTTTTCTGGGATAAGTACAGCTATCCCAGCTTTTTGTTCATTTGTCTATTTCCATTTTTATGAAATATCTTTTTCCATCCCTTTACTTTCAGTCTCTGTGTGTCTTTCAACCTGAGGAGAGTCCCTTGTAGACAGCATATGTGAGGGTCTTGTTTTGTTATCCATTCAGCCTCCTCTGTCTTTTATTGGAGCATTTAATCTATTGGCATTTACAGTAATGTTAACAGGTATGTAGTTATTGCCATTTTCTTATTTATATTTTTTACCTTTTTTTTCCTTCTTCTTAAAGAAGATCACTTAAATTTTTTGTAATACTGGTTTGGTGGTGATGAACTCCTTTAGCTTTTTCTTGTCTGGGAAGCTCTTTATCTGTCTTTCGATTCTATGATAGTTTTGCTGGGTACAGTAATTGGGGCTGTAGATCCTTGCTTTTCATCACTTTGAATATTTTATGCCAATTCCTTCTGGCCTTAAAATTTCTGTTGAGAAATTTGACAGTCTTATGGGAGCTCACTGGTAGGTAGCTAACTCCTTTTCTCTTGCTGATTTTAAGATTCTTGCTTTGTTTTTAACCTTTGTCATTTTAATTATGATGTGTCTTGGTATGGACCTGTTTGGGACTTTCTGTGCTCCCTGGGCTTGTATGTCTATTTCCTTCACCAGGTTATGGAAGTTTTCTGTCATTATTTTTCTCAAATAGGTTTTCAATTCCTTGCTCCCTCCATTTTCTGGCATTGCCATGATGCAAATCTTGGCTTGAAGTTGTCGTAGATACTCCTTAAACTATCCTTACTTTTTTTGGATTCTTTTTTCTTTCTGCTGTTCTGATGGGGTGTTGTCTATTTCCTTATCTTCCAAATCACTGATTTGATCCTCTGCTTCATCTACTGTACTGTTGATTCCCTATAATATATTCTTCATTTTAGTTATTGTATTCTTCATTTCTGACTGGTTCTTTTCCATGTATTCTATCTTCATTTTTATGTTTCATATCTTTTTGTTAAGGTTCTCACTGAGATCATTTCGTATCCTTGTAATCAATGTTTTGAATTCTTCACCTGGTAGATTGCTTTGTCTTCATTTTTTTTAAGTTCTTTTTCTGGACTGTTCTTTTCTCTGTTCTGTTCTTTCATTTGGGACATGTTTCATTGTCTCCTCATTTTGGCTGCCTCCCTGTGTTTGTTTCTATGTGCTAGGTAGAACTTATAAATCTCCTGATCTTGGCAGAATGGTCTTATGTCGTAGATGTTTTGTGGGGCCTAGTGTCACAGTTTCCTCAGTACCCAAGCTGGGCAGTCCAAGCTCATCCCCCGTGTTGGCTATGTGCACCCTTCTGTTATAGTTGAGCCTTGATTGCTGTTGTCACATCAATGGAAACGACTGATGTGCAGGTTAATTGGCTGCAAGGACTGATCTCATCTGCAGTGGAGGAGCTGCTGTGAAGGGGCCAACCCTAGGAAGCAAGATTTGCTCCAGAGGAGCTCTGGTGCCCAATGAGCCTGCCCCTTGAGTAGTTTGCTTTTTGAGCTTTTTGGGTTTGCTCCTGTGGTCTGAGGCTGTCCACAGGTACAGTGGCTCTGGAACTTCCTAGGAGGTGTAGGCCAAGGTCAGCAGTTGCCTGTACCCTGACCAAGGATAGCTGGCATGAACTACAAAGTAATCTCCATATGGCTTCTACTTGTGCTGGGCTTGGAGGTACTCAGGAGAGGCCAAACTGTGAACCAAGGCCAGCTGCCACTAGTGCCATGCCTGAGGCCACTTAGCAAGAGGTACAGGGTATGCAGAGGCCAGATGCTGCTTGTTTAGAGTTTATGAACTTTGAACAGATTTTAAGAAAGTTCAAAGTATGAGCCAAGACACTGTATTGAGAAGCCACTGGAAGTGGCTTGGGTGGGTCCACAGTTTGGGTGGGGAGGGGTCTCAGGGAATCACCAGGGCAGGGTGAAGGGTGTTAGCCAGGTTGATGGAGACTCAGATATGGTTCTGTGGGGAGGCAGGAGAGAGTTTGCAAAAGAACAGGAACATCTGCCAGCATTTCAGTGTGGGAGAAAGCTGCCCCTCCAGCCCTTGCCCTGAAGCCAGGCAATTCATTTCCTCCTATGTCCCTGGTGCCTTTCTAGCTGCTGCCCCAGCAATGGAGCTCAGAGCGAGCAAATCCAAGCAAGTCCATGTGTGAGCCCTTTAAGAGGACTCCAGAAGCCCTCTGTCTCCCTCAGTCTCTATCACTGCTGGTTTTTAGAGCCACAAGTTATGGGGACTTCTCCTCCTGGCCCTGGAACCCTGGCCAAGGGGTAAAGTGTGGGGGGCTGTTGTGGGGCTGGAACCCCTCACTCCTCATGGGGGGACTTTTGAAACTGAGATATTCCTCCTGATTTTTAACTACCACATGTGAGTGTGGGGCCAGCCTGTTCTGCCTCTCCACCCCTCCTACCAGTCTTGGTGTAGCTTCTTTACATCCTTAGTTTTAGGACTTTTGTTCAGCTAGATTCCAGGCACTTTGAATGACGGTTATTCTGTAGTTTAGTTGTAATAGTGCTGTGGTTGTGAAAGAATGTGAGTATGGCATTTATATATGCTGCCATCTTGATTGGAAGCTCCTTTTGTCCTTTTTTAAAAACAATTGTCACCTGAGGATATATTTATTGATTTTAGAGAGAGGAAGTGGGGAGACAGGAAGAGAGAAAGTGAGAGAGAGACAGAGAGAAACATAGATCAGTTGCCTCCTGTATGTGCCTTGACCAGAGATCAAACCCACAATCTAGGTATGTGCTCTGACCAGGAATTGAACCTGCAACCTTTTGGTGTATGGGACAATGCTCCAACTAACTGAGCCACCCAGCTAGGGCTCCTTTTGCCATTTTTAATTGGGTTGTTTGTTTTGTTAATGAATTGTAAGATTTCTTTATTTTGAATATTAACCTCTTATCAGATACATTCTTTACAAATATTTTCTCCCATGTGAGCTGTCTTTTCATTCTCTTGATAGTATCCTTTGATGTACAGTTTTTAAATTTGATAAAGAACACTTAATCTATTTTTTCTTTTGTTTTGTGTCCTTTTGGTATTATATTTAATAAATCATTGCCAAATTCAAAGTTGTGAAGATTTTCCTCTATGCTGTGTTCTAGGAGTTTTATCATCTCAGCTCTTGTATCTCAGTTTTGGGTCCATTCTGAGTTAATTTTCATATATGGTATAAGCATGTGGACATCCAAATATACCAGCAACACCAGTTGAAGAGATCATTCTCTCCCACTGAATGGTCTTGGCACCCTTGTCTCAAATCAATTGGAGATATACCTGAGGGTTTCTTTCTGGGTTCACTATTCTATTCCAATTGTGTGTATGGCTGCTTTTACAACAGTACTGCACTGTTTTGATTACTGTGGCTTTGTAGTAAATTTTGAAATCAGGAATGTAAATTCTTGAACTTTGTTCTTCTTTCAAAAGATTGTTTTGGCTACTTGGGATTCCTTTAGATTTTACATGAATTTTAGGAGAGGTTTTTCTCTTTCTGCAAAAAACACTACTGAGATTCTGATAGAGATTGCATTGAAACTGTAGATAGCTTTGGGTAGTATTGCCATCTTAATAATATTGAGTCTCCAATCAATGAGAATGGGATGCCTTTCTATTCATTTGTCTTCTTTCATTTCTTTAGGCAATGAGTTTTAGTTTTCAGTTTCAAGGCTTTCACTTTCTTGACTAAATTTATTCTTAGTACTTATTCTCCTTGATGGTACAGTCAAATTAAGAATGGTTTCTTAATTTCCTTTGTTCATATATATACATATATTTTCTTGGTACACCATTCCTGGAAGTATTGCAATACCAAGTCAATGTGCAGAGTGACAGAGCAAGTTCCTATTCCATCTCCCAGCTCCAAAAATCCATTTAACATAATGTCCTTGGTTAGAGTATGTATCAGTTATCAAACTGATAAGAACAGGTACTACATTTGATGTTAGCCAAAAGGTCAAGAAGCAATGTTCATTTATAATTTTACTGCCTTCATTTAGTTCTGTGTTAATTTTTTTCTTTTATCTGGTAATTAATTTTATTTCTTTAAATGAACAATGTTTCCTGCTTTCTTTGTATCTTCTGTGATTTTCTTAGTGAAAAATTGGACCTTCACTATTGTAATAATATGATAACTCTGAAAACCAGATTCTCCCACTTCCCTAGGGGTTGACATTGCTGGTGGGTTTTTTTGTTTTGTTTTTTGTTTTTTGTTTTGGCAGGAAGGGGGGGGTGCTTTTTGACTGTTGAAAGCCATAGACATAGTAGTCCTTTGCTTTGAGATTTTGTGGGGGATTTTTTTGCAAAGACTATTGTTTGTCGTGTGTGTTAATTGAAATTCTGACCCTTTGGCTCATGTTCATTGAATGTTTTGATAGGAACTCAAACAAACAAATGAAAACATCAACAACAACAACAAAAAGAAAGGAGCAACCACTGTGTAGATGGGCTCTGTGTTTGGGCCCTCGTCACCACTCAGCTGGGCCTGCTCTCAGCCTAGGGGTCATCAGCCTGATGTGAAAGCTTAAGGTCGTCTCAGGGCTTTTCTGGGCATACATCTTGCCCAGACATGTGCATGCTTTCTAGACTACACCGTGTGCATGGTTGTCTTGAATATCCAAATTCCTCACCTCCACCCAAAATCTTACCCCAGCTTCTCCTCCAGACCCTGATGGTCCCTTGTGGTTCTCCACCCATAATCTCATGCCTCAGGCACCTTAGTTTTGCAATCTGCCTGGCAGCTTCTATGAGCAGTGCCTGCTGCTCTTCCCGCCCGTATTCTGACTTCCATAAAATGAATTCCTTGCTTCAGTCCTCAAGGTGTCCCCAGACAAGTTAGACAGATCCGCACAATAATTATTATTTTACTTTAAAACATTTGTTTTACAAAAAAAGAAAGAACAACTTGATCTGGTGTTGCAAGTGGAAAACAGTTTCATTTGCCAAAAACAGAAGGCAGTTATAACTATAATTATACTACAAACAAAACAATTTTCTCAAATTCTAGCTAAATCTTGTTCCTGCTAAAAGCTCTGATTTTGAAACTTAGCTTCCTCTTGGTAGTTCCAGAGTTTTAAAAAACATGTTGGAGAGTCTTATTGATAAAATCAGAACAAAAAGGGATATGATTCAATGTTTTTTAAAAGTGTTTTTTTTACTGGAACCTTGTAAAATCACTTCATGTTCTGTAAAAGGGCTCACCCCAACATATTGCTTAGTGGTTCAAATACCAATGCTCCTACTGACCAACATGGAGCAAGTTACTGTGCCTCTCTGAGCATCAGTTTCTTCTTCCGTTAACATCAAGCTCACACAAAACCTGTGCATGGATGTTCATAGCAGTGTTATTCATGACAGCTAAAAACTAGAAACAACCCAGATGCCCTTCTGTGGGTGAACAGTTAAACTGTGGTTCATCGCTTACATAAGATACTGTTCAGCAATAAATAGCATCAATGCATGGATGGACACAACAGCCTGGATGAATCTCTGGAGAATTATACCGAGTGAAAAAAGAAAGAAGAGCCACTCACAAAAGGTTACATGCTACATGGTTCCACTTAGGTACCATTCTTAAAAAGACAGAGTTATAAAACTGGAGAAAAGATTAGTTACTGTGAAGGGGTTAGGGATGTGGAGACAGGAAGAGAGGGAAGAGGAGGGAGGTGGATGTGGATATACAAGAGCAACATGAGAGGTCCTGGTGATGATGCGACTGCCTGAGGTGGTTGATACCCGAACCTGCACATCTGATAAAACTGCACAGTACTAAATACACTTTCTCACATACACAAATGAGTACAAGTGAAAAACTGGGGAGAGCTGAGTGAGATTGGTGGCTTGTAGCAATGTCAATATCCTGGTTGAGATACTGAAGTATAGTTTTGCAAGATGTAACCATTGGGGGAACAGGATAAGGGGTACATGGAATTTCTCTATTATTTTTATAATTGCATGCAAATCTACAATTATCTTAAAAGTTTAATTTTAAAAGTACCAGCCCCATAGACTTTCTTTGAGGATGAGATAAGATAGTACTTGGGGAAGAATATTCAGTCAGCAAATGTTTATTGACACCTCCCATCTGTTCAGCTACTGTGTTATATTGGTATCAGTTGTCAGTGTATTTTGTGCACTAAGTGACCAGTAGCATGCATTGAATGTTTGCACATAGAGAAAACGGACTCAGAGAGATGACAAAAGTTGCACAAGTGCCTCAGAGAGTAAGAAGCAGTATACTCACCCAGATCTGAGCCCCAGGTGGCAGCACAGCCTCTCTAAACTCACTGCCTTCAACAAGAGTGCTGTTTTCTTTGTAGAACAACCCAGTGAAGATAGCTGAAAAGGAGTGTGGGGACTTTTTCAATGCTGGGGACAAAGCAACTATGGATGAAGAGGGCTACATCTGGTTCCTGGGGAGGGATGATGACATCATCAACGCTTCTGGGTAGGTGCAGCTGACCTAAAACCCAGAGGCATCACTTCACAGGCCTGGTGGGATCTAGCTTGCTTCGCCATTCCTCCATGCATTGGCGGTGGGACTCTCAGCCTACTCTGGTAGAGCCATGTCTATGGAGTCCTGACCCAGGGTATCTGTGCATCTCTCCCAAAATCAATATAAAGTTCAAGAAGGACTGGCAGTGCAACCACAATAACACATCATGCAATTTAAAGAGGAGGGATAAGACTGGGGCAAGATAACTTATTTTGGCCCTTGTTAGTCCCTATTGGTTGGGGGAAATTATTCTCTATGCTCCTCTGATTGGCACAAGACACATGTCACAAAAACAACAAGAAAAAATGATAGTAATAGCAGCTAAACTTTATGTAGTACTTACTTAATGAAAGTACTCTCCTTAGTGTTTTGTATACCCCAGTAGATGTCATTATTATTCCCATTTTAGAGATGAGAAAACTGAGTCACTGACCAGTGAAATAAGTTGCTGAAAGTTTCCAAGATAGTGTAGGGTAAAGTCCAATTTGACCCGAGGTAGTCTGGCTCCCAACCTGTTGTCCCAGATACATAAGTGATTTAAGTGGAGGGGAAGTGACGCAAGTAACAACTTCTTTTGGATACAGTGGGGAAATTAAGTTTGTTTTACTTTTTAAATTTCTAAATGAAATACTGATGTAGTGGGACTAGGAGGGATAATTTCTCTAAATGTTTAAGACAAAGTTTGAGTCTCCCAAGACTGTAAGAGTGGGGGTTTTCCACCCCCACCCCCATGGCCCTAGACAGAGGGAGGGAAGCAGTAAGGAGAGAAACTCGGGCAGCATGCCCAGGTCTTCACATTTTGGTTCCACTACACAGCCTACTATGCACAGTTTTCTGGTTCTCATGACATTTGCCCTCTGTACCAGGGGAAGCTGTGACCATCCCAAACATGAGATTAGAGGGCCTGGGTCGCTCCAGCCCTGACATTTGCTCAGAATCAGAACAGGAATCTTTGGTCCCACAGGTACAGCATTGAGCCAGCAGAGGTGGAAAGCACCCTGGCCAAACATCTGGCGATGGCTGAGTCAGCTGTGGTTGACAGCAGGGACTCAATTCGAGGAGAGGTAAGGACAGGGAGGTCATCGCATCTGTGTGTGGGCACTGGAAGGCTGTGTGGAGAAACTTCATAAGGGTATTTGTGTGTGTGCTTTGCACTTACACTGTGTGGGTAGCAAGAGGCACTGGTGGCAACATCTGTGACCATATAATCCCAACCAAGAATGTTAGTTTTGATAACAGCTAATATTTAGTGGACACTTACTATGTGCTGGCTCATTTAATCTCACAACAATCTGTGTCATTTGCACACACAGTGGCTCTGTGTGGACCCGCTGCCTTCACACTCCCTGCTTGAACTGCTTGTCCTGCCATGAATGTCCTTCCAGCTCCATCTGTGTGAATCCAACAAGCTCCCATGGGCACCTCCTTAACTTTTGCTTCTCTTCCACAACAGCCCCTGTATTCCCGTATGAGTCTCATCTCCTTCTTCTGTAGTCAAGGTCCTTCACTGCTGCTTCTATTATGGTGATCACAAGCTCTATGTCATTTAATGGATGTCTCTCTCTTCTGTAGGACACCTTAAGCTCATGAAGCCTGAGATGTACCCAGCACATGGTCTGGGACAGTGCACATCTGTAGAATTGATATGTCTGCATTTCTGTGAAAAACCTCTTTCATTCTCTACAACAGACATCTGCTGCCCAGCTTAGGACAGAGAAATGACACAGCTGACTGTGTGTACATGCTGAGGACTTGAGGACTGGTATAATGCCCTACCCCAGGCTTGCTCAGGCATTGCAAAGCCCCAGTGCCACCACTACATTTTCTCAAAACTCTCAATAAAAAAAATGATGAAAGTGCTTCACAAGTCAAGCTATACTGTTCAGATCCTCTTACCAAGTGCTGCAAGTGGAGGGGAGGGTAACATCCCAGAGGCCACAAGTGTGGAGAACATGGCTGTGGCCCAAAGCCCATGCCTCATGACCAACGGTGGCCCATACAGTAGGACATGCAGGGTGGTCTTGGGAAATGAGGAGTCTCTTTTGCCTCCAGATAGACCTGCAGAAGAGAGGTTAAAGTTCTGTTGATTTGACAGACAAAAGCACCCACACAACAAAAGCTGAAACCTAATGGACCAGGTGTCAGCACCTGGTACTTTCCCCTCTACCAGGTCCAAGAGAGCACTGTCACTACCAGAAAACTCTACCCCTCCCACTGGGTCCCACCTGCACCCCAGGGTGGAGTGAAGGTCATAGGGGTAAAGCACTGTCGTCGCCTGTGTTTGCAAATGTAGAAAGGCAAGAGGTTCTGCCCTAGAGGAGTAACAGAGGTATTCCCCAGCTAACAAAGTAACATATTCCAGAAAGACAGATGTCTATGTCCAGGGCCACCCTCCCTCTCCTCTGCCATTATCACAAAAGCTTGTTATTTGCATATTAAGAACAGAGAGAATATGAGGGAATCACAGTTATCCTGGATAAAAATGGTGCCTGCAGGACCCTGCCTAGGCCCCTGCCTATAACCATTGCTTTCCCCCAAAAGGCTATACCTCTTTGGAGGGGCTGCCCAAGGCTACAAAAATGTCAGAGCAAGCGGGAATTTCTGAGTCCTGTGGGGGAACAGGGAAAGGGATTCCTGTCAGAAACAATGTTACCTATGAATGTTAGTTAGTTAGTTATTTTCAGCTGTATTTATCTTAACTGATAGGTAATTGTGAATTTTAAATACACTATGAGATGCAGAGTAATTCATTCAATGGAAAAATGTGGTGGGAACTCTAAATAACAGAATTAAGGCAAATGTGTGGCTTTAAAACTTTCAATTACAGTTTACATTCAATATTATTTTGCATTGGTTCTAGGTGCACATCACAGTGGTTATATAGCCAAATGCTATACAAAGTGTCCCCCCAATAATTCAAGTGCCACCTGGCACCATGCATGGTTATTACAATATTATCTTCTCTATTCCTTGTGCTGTACTCTACATCCCTATGACTTCTGTAACTACCAATTGGTATTCCCTAATCCTTTCTCCTTTTTCATCCAGCCCCCAAGCTCCTCCCTTGGGCAACCATCATTGTTTTCTGCATGTATGAGTTGGTTTTGTTTTAGTTTGTTCATTTTTTAAATAATCCACATATAAGTGAAATAACTATGGTATTTGTCTTTACCTATTTCACTTAACATAATACCTTCTAAGGCCATCCATGCTCTCACGAATGCTAGATATTATTTTTATGCCTAGTAATATTCCAATATATTTGCTATTTACGTAGCTATTGCAATGAACATAGGGGTGCATATGTTCTTTCCAGCTAGCATTTTGGGCTTCTTAGGATGTAGTTCCAGAAATAGAATTGCTGGGTCATAAGGTAGATCCATTTTTAATTTTTTGAGGAAAATCCATGCTACTTTCCACAGCAGCTGCACCAGTCTGCATTCCCATCAACAGTGCATGAAGGTTCCCTTTTCTCCACAGTCTCAACAACACTTGTTGTTTGTTGATTTATTGATGGTAGCCATTCTGGTGTGAGGTGTGATGTGATATCTCATTGTGATTTTAATTTGCATCTCTCTGATAATTAGTGACATTGAGCATCTTTTTCCATACGTCTATTGGCCATCTGTATGTCTTTTTTGGAAAAGTGTATATTCAGGTCCTCTGTCCATTTTTAAATTGGATTGCTTGTTTTTTTGGTGTTGAGTTGTAGAAGAACTTTATAAATTTTGGACATAAATCTCATTGGATGTATCATTGACAAATATGCTCTCCCATTCAGTAGGTTGTGTTTTTGTTTTGTTGATGGTTTCAACAAAAATGTGTTTTCACTTCAGGTGTAAAAATACCAGCCTGTATAAAGAAGAAATGGACTAGCTGTAACAGCAACACAGGACACAACAGAACCCGCTCATGGGAACACAAGCTATAGGCTTTGTTGGGAATTAGTTCTGCAACTAATTAATGATTTTCACTCTTTCTTTTATTGTTGACATTATTACGATGTCCCCCATTTTCCTCACCTCTGCCCTGCTTCACCTAGCCCCTGCCCCCACCAAGCGATCACCACATTGTTCCCTGTGTCTGTGAGCTATGCATATGTGCATGTACAAGGTCTGTCCAGAAGGTATCCTATCATGTACTACGAAAAAATAGAGACATTTATTGAAGAAGACACAAGATACAAGAAACATAATACACAGTTCAGTGATGCCTCAGTTCCCTTCAAAGTAGGCACCTTGGAACCTCATACAGTTCTCCCAATCACCATCAGGTGCCCTGTCGTATTTTCCTGAATCTCATCAATGGTTTGAAATCTCTTCCCTTTCAAAGGTGGTTTTAGTTTTGGGAAAAGCCAGAAGCCACAGGATATCAAATCTAGGCTGCAGGAGGGCTGAGTCACCTGTGTGATTTGATATTTTGCCAAAAAATTCTGCACGAGATGTGATGTGTGAGCAGGTGCACTGTTGTAATGAAGCTGCCAATCACCAGCTGCTCATAGCTGCAGCCTTCTGAATCATCCCAATAGCTTCCAGAGAGGGATATTCAGGATTAATGTAAAATTTGATGCAGATTCATTGATCTACTTGCTCAGTCATTTTGAACGTGACAGCCACACAGTACACATGCTCACTCAACGGTGTCTACCGCCCCCACTGAGTAGTACAGTGAAATTGTCATAGTTCACACATGCACATTCCAGTCCACTCTTCTTGGCTGCCCCGTTACATCAATGCAGTGCAAACTGTTTTCATTATATTAACAATGGCTGAACTTTTTCTTGACAGACTTCATATATGTATCTTTAGATATGGACATAATGGACAGAGACAGACAGCTGCTACAATAATAACACTGGGATTATTTTTTTAATATTTTATTTATTAGAGGGGGGGAAAGAGGGAGAGAAACATAGATGTGAGACAGAAACATCAATTGGTTACCCCTCACATGCCTCCAATGGGGAACCTGGCCTGCAACCCAGGCATGGGCTCTGACCAGGAATCACACTGGTGACCCTCCAATTTGCAAGCTGTTGCTCAGTCCACTGAGCCACACCAGCCAGGGCAATAATACTGGAATTATTATTCCAACAAAAATTCATTATAGGTCATTGTTTAGCCCAAGTTTCTAAAACCATTGAAATTTTCTTTCATTGTTTACTTTGATTCTGAATTAGGACACATAATGTCAGATTTCTGAAGTATATACAAATTTGCATAATAGAGTGATCTTGCATGTTATGATTAAAACTATGAAAACTGAAGTTTGTTGAGAAAACAATTCCAAATAGTCAGAAAAAAATTCAGGTTTTATTTCATAGTGTCCTACCTAAGTGAATCAATGATAACCATGACTACTGATCTGTAAAGAATATTTCTGGAAGGCATGGGCACCAAAACAGGATGCCAGTATATCGTTTTACAAAAACTAGATTTGCAAGTACTTTAGGAGAAGATAAACACACAATACATACCCAATCTTAGTTTTTTAATACTCAAATTATTTGATTATAATTCTTCACCAACTTTAGTTTTATGCAGATAAAATTTCTCTAGAAGCCTCCAAAATCTGTAACATTTTCATCTTCAGCCTTCACAGCGGAGGTACATAAAATGTGTGCTTGTAAGAACTACACAGTCTTTGAGTAGCTGCTGTCACTCTCACAATAGCTAAACACGCGGATCAAAAAAGTCAAAGACCATCTTGTCAACAACTGGTAAAAATCTCCAGTCATGGGCACTATTCTTACATATGGCAACTGTCTAGATGTTGATACCAGTAGTTGACTCCTACCCAGATTACATCCAATGGGTTCAATCAAGCTGAGGTTCTGACAGTCAATGACCATGAGCAAGGGTGAGGGTAGGACATGCAAGACAAATTAGTTTACCTCAGTGTTCAAAGATGAAGGAGGGAAAGAGAGCTTAACTCTATGAGAATGCAGCCTTAATAGAGGGGGAATATTCCAATAAAGACTATAGAGAAAATTCTTCCTCAAAAAACAGAAGAGTTCTTTGATTGAGGTATTAATTTAGGATGATTCTGCCTCACTGCAAGGGTTGTTCTAGACCACTAAAACTTTCAGGTCCCTTTCTAGATATCTGGTACATGCCAGTCAAAACAAATCCTCTTATCCTTGTGAAGTGATCTGTCTTTCTTTCCCTCTCCAAGAAGTAGAAGGGGTGTTTTTTGTTTTATATTTTATTTTATTTTAATTGTTGTTCTTGTACAGTTTTCTGTCTTCTACTCCCATCCCAGCCCACTGCCCCAGCCCTCCCCAGCTCCCTCCCATTTCCACCCCCCTAGTTTTTATCCATGTGTCCTTTATACTTGTTCCTATAAATCCTTCCCCTTTTCCCCTGATCTTCCCTCCCCTCTCCCCTCTGGTCACCAGTCACTGTCAGTCTGTTCTCAGTTTCAGTGTCCTTGGTTATATTTTGCTTGTTTGTTTGTTTTGTTGATTAGGTTACTATTAAAGGTGAGATCATATGGTATTTGTCTTTCACTTCCTGGCTTATTTCACTTAGCATGATGCTCTCCAGTTCCATCCATGCTGTTGCAAAGGGTAGGAGCTCCTTTCTTTCTGCTGCATAGAATCCCATTGTGTAAATGTACCATAGTTTTTTGATCCATTCATTTACTGATGGGCACCTGGGTTGCTTCCAACACTTGGCTATTGTAAATTGTGCTGCTATGAACATTGGATGCATAGGTTCTTTTGGATTGGTGTTTCAGAGTTCCTAGGATATAATCCTAGCAGTGGAATTGCTGGGTCAAAAGGTAGGTCCATTTTAGTTTTCTTAGAAAATTCCATACTACTTTCCATAGTGGTTGTACCAGTCTGCAGTCCCACCAACAGTGCACTAGGGTCCCCTTTTCTCCACAACCTCTCCAACACTTGTTTGTTGCTTTGTTTATGATGGCCATTCTGACTGGTGTGAAGCGGTATCTCATTGTGGTTTTAATTTGCATCTCTCTGATAGCTAGTGATATCGAGCATCTTTTCATGTTTCCTGGATCTTCTGTATGTCCTCCTTGGAGCAGTGTCTATTCGAGTCTTTTGCCCATTTTTTAATTGGGTTGCTTGTCTTAGAGTGGAGTCGTGCAAATTCTTTATATATTTTGGAGATTAAACCCTTGTCTGAGGTATCATTGGCAAATATGTTTTCCCATACAATTGGTTTTCTTTTTATTTTAATACTGTTTTCTTTAGCCATGCAGAAGCTTTTTATTTTGATGAGATCCCATTTGTTTATTCTTTCCTTTATGTCCCTTGCTTTGGGGGACATATCAGTAAAAATGTTGCTGCATGAAATGTCTGAGATTTTTGTGCCTACATTCTCCTCTAGGACTTTAATGGTGTCATGGCTTATATTTAAATCTTTTATCCACCTTGATTTTATTTTTGTGTATGGTGTAAGGTGGTGTTCAAGTTTCATTTTTTTGCATGTTGCTGTCCAGTTCTCCCAACACCACTTGTTGAAGAGGCTACTTTTACTCCATTTCATGTTGCTGCCTCCTTTGTCAAATATTAATTGACCGTAGAGAATTTGTTTTACTTCTGGGCTCTCTGTTCTATTCCACTGGTCCATGTGCCTGTTTTTATGCCAGTACCTGGCTGTTTTGATTACAGTGGCCTTGTAATACAGTTTGGTGTCAGGTATTGTGATCCCTCCTACTTTGCTCTTCTTTCTCAAAATTGCTGCAGCTATTCAAGGTCGTTTATGGCTCCATATAAATTTTTGAAGTGTTTGTTCTATGTCTGTGAAATATGCCATTGGTAATTTAATAGGTATTGCATTGAATCTGTAAATTGCTTTGGGTAGTATGGACATTTTGATGATGTTAATTCTTCCGATCCATGAACACGGTATATGTTTC
>PVKU01011499.1:0-42850 GCA_004027475.1 Anoura caudifer | reverse complement strand
AATACTTTTGCTGTAAATAGAGTAGGCCACTAGATATACTAAAAAAAAAATAGGCTGTAAAATTTCTCAAGTGCTAACCTGTGTGTATTTAGTGGAGGAAGGAGAGGAGAGATTTGTAAAATGATTAAATATGTTATTTACATTTGGGATTTTGTTTTCTCTCCCCAAGCTTTGAATTGTGAGTTTGAGGATCTTAGATCCACAGGAAAAACAAATATATAGTTTCCGTATTGTTGACTCTGTCCTCAGAGACCCCAAGGAAGTGAAAGAAAGGATGAGAGGAAATTGCTGACCAGCTGTCCTTCAGGGCGAGGCAAGCAAGCAAAGGCCTCCTTGGCTTAAATCCATCATTTATTTAATTGAAGATAAAGAGTATTTGTGTTGCTGGAGAGTGAAGAGGGTAGGAAGGATTTCCTTAAAGAAAGTACCCATCTACCCTGGCTGGTTTAGCTCAGTGGATTGAGTGTGGGCTGTGAACCAAAGGGTCGCAGTTCAATTCCCAGTCAGGGCACGTGCCTGGGTTGCAGGCCAGGTCCCCAGTGGGGGCCATGTGAGAGGCAACCACACGTTGATGTTTCTCTCCCTCGCTCTCCCCTTCCCTT
Organism: Anoura caudifer; assembly: GCA_004027475.1. Classification (NCBI taxonomy): domain Eukaryota; kingdom Metazoa; phylum Chordata; class Mammalia; order Chiroptera; family Phyllostomidae; genus Anoura; species Anoura caudifer. The sequence continues at coordinate 42,248 of PVKU01011499.1, read as the reverse complement.
CCCCTCTCTCTAAAAATAAAGAAATAAAATATTAAAAAAAAAAAAAAAAAAGAAAGTACCCATCCTACTCTTCTCATGGGTTCTGATAGAGCTATGCTTTCCAGACAGCTTATCCTACGGGGGAAAGAGAAGGGGTTTCTTTGACAGTTCATTCATGAACAAGGAAGCAGAATTGAAAGAAAGGGGAGAGATGGATGGATGTACTACGCGTGTTTCAGTTATGTCATGTGAAGACGTGCTTTTAGCAACACACTCTGTTCCAGAGCTTTGCACACTGGACTCATTCCCTACAGACTCACAGTCTCTGCAGGGCCAGGACATCTATGACCACGGTTAGTACAGGTTTCACAGGGCAGACAGAACCGGGGTCAAGTCCAGGTTCTCTTGTGTCCCAGCTGAGTGGGCTTAGATGTTTATTTACTTATCTCCAAACTTCAGTTTCCTCATTTGTAAAATGAGCCTCGTAGAGGTGATGTAAGGAATCGTTGGTTACTGTATTCTTCCACGTTATCTATCTATCTATCTATCTCTCTCTCTCTCTCTCTCTCTCTCTCTCTCTCACACACACACACACACACACACACACACACACACACACACTCTGCCAGTATAATTGGGGTGCTTCTTGCAATCAGTCCTGTGTCCATTGGGGTGGGGAGGTGGCACGTAAAATGATGGGCATCGTACAATAAGTGGGATCTTAACTTGCTGAAATGCGTGAAGGTAATAAAGGCAAAGTGCTCATCCCAACATCTGGGAAGTAACAAGCAAACACCAAGTGGTCTGGGGGTGATGTTTGTGCTGCTGTTGCTGCATCGTGCCGCGCACACAAGAAAAGCATCCCTCTCCTCCTAAGTACCCGCGGACGCCCCGGCTCGTGTTAGTGCCATCGGAACGCAGTTTGGGAAAGAGTAATTGAAGTCTTAAATGTCCTAGTTTCGCTAATCATCCAAGGTAAAGCATCACAGCTTTTTTTTTCCTATTGTAAAAAATAATAATAATAATAAGCCAATCCGTGAGTCCTGAGCAGATGCGACATACTCAGCACTGCGCCAGGCACTAGTTGTTATTGTTTTTCTAGCAGGACTTTCATGTGATTCACTTTCACCACCAATGACATTACCCAATGGCAAGTTCCCCATTTCCTCTAAAATAATATACTGAGGCCTCACTGTGTCCGAGTGACCGAACTCTCTAGGCTGAGTTTTTCTCGAGGTTTCTTCAGGACATCAGAACATAGTGGAGATTGTTTTCAGGTGGCGCTGTACCAGCTGGCTGTGAAATTGGATCAGCTGGAGGCAAGAACAGATGGGGCAGAGCAGCAGATGGAAAGATCCTGTTTAGGGTATGCAGAATCGCTCCGGCAAAATCAATCATGCCACAGGAGTTAGTTTCCGTTTGGTTAGAAAAATGAACTGAAGTAGACAACTGGGTTTCTGGGAAATTAATATGGACTCACTCTTCAGAAATAGTCTTGATTAAGTGTCAATAAGACAGATGAGCTAATGATGCTGAATTAGGAGTCTTACAATGGCGTGTTTGTCAATGATAACAGCCTTGGTGCTTGCTAAGTGCCAGGCACTGGCTGCACATACCTCATTGGTTTCTCACAAAAACCCCAGGAGACAGGCGTTTCTCCCACTTTGCAAATGCTGAAACTGAAGCACTGAGGGAACTGATCAAGGTCACACAGCTCCAGGTTACAGAGCCAGCATCGGCACTTGTCGGTTTGACTCATAAGCCCACTCAGGTCCTAACGGCAGCTCTGCCGCGCTGCGTTCCAGTGTTACAGGATGTGACACAGGGAAAGTTAGAAGAGCAAATGGTCCGTTTGGGGGAAGCCGAAGGTCCGTTCCTCAGTAACAGTGAGAGCAGGCCGTGACGTCAGAACGAGGCCTGCGGCACTGGGCCCGAATAGTGGTGGGAAGGAAAGGCACCGCAGCCATGGCAGCCGCGTGGCCCCAGGGAGGCGGAGGTTCACAGAGGCTGTGTGCGGGGCTGGGGAATCATGTGGGTGCCCCACAGAGTCTCACATCTGCCTCCCCCTGGAAGTTCTCCCAGAATCCTGGAGTCACGCGGATTCAGAAGGAGATCTTTACAGGAACCTCGGACAAAAAGACTCGCGGGTACTCATTCTAGTGGAAACGCACTCCCTCGGGCACTCAGCAAGGGTACGGATCCGAGGCGGGGGTGACTTGGCACACCCACGCTCTTCAGAACTGTGGGTGACTCGTAAAGGGGAGACAGTCGTTCCAGCGCCAGTGCTTGCCCTGCTCTGACTTCGGAGCAAGGCTGGGAGGTAGAAGGGAACCTGCGTGAACTGGCGGCCTGCTGTTTGCCGGGCACCGGGAGGACCATGTAATGGCTCGCAGGAAAGACAAGACAGGGCTGAGCACCAGATGGGCCCCTCTCTGCCCCGCGCCACACTCGAGGTGTCGTTTCGTCCTGGGTCGTGCTCTCGCGTGGCAGCAAGGTCCTGATGACTCTGAGGCCGTGTTTGCTGCTCGGGCACGTGTTCCAGAAGCAGGTACTGGGGATTAATAGCCGAATGAGCAGAACATAAACCCATGTCCTGAGAAAAATAGCAGAAATGGCAAGGATATCTCCCCAAGGAAGTAAATTTCTCCGATTTATTTCCATTACCACAGCCTTGCTGCCCATATGAAGATGTGGCGGAAATCTTCGCGCCTTGGGGAAGGCAGAGGGGTTCTTGTTAAGTGTGACAGGGAGTGACCTCCTCAGATGCAGCTGCGCCCAGTAGTATGAGGACAGTAACTGTCTGCTGGGCACAGACGTGAATTAAAGCTGTAGGCATAATGTGTTGTAGATGTCAGGTTAATAATGACCAGTAATGAACTGCTTTAAGACAATGGGACGATAAATGCACAAGGCATAAGTTTAAGGAAAAGTGATACATCAGCAAGCTACTGTAGGCTTGTACTTTGTAACACAAAAAACAATTCTATGCCGTGAACTCTACCTTAATATACACGTACTGAAGAAATCGAACTCTAAATAGAATTTCATGGATCTTGTGGCACGTAACTTTGCATACTGTGATGTTTCTGACATTGGGAGGTACTAGGCGCTGTGGCATGTGGCAGTCCCCTGCAGCGGGGTGGCAGGTGCGGTGCAGTAAGCATCGCTCACATTCATGTGAACGTCAAAACCTGCAGAATGCCTGCCAGCATTTGAAAGGAACGTCCGGAGACGACACAGGAGTGCGCGTGTTATCCCTAGGAACCAATCGTGTTTGATGCGAATGGAACCGGTTGTCTGGGGTGCGGAGAGATGAGGTGGCGCGTTAGCTGTGTTTACCGACGTTCGGGAAGTGAGAGGGAGAACACGAGTCTGTGTCGTTGCCAAGTGGCTGAGGAGCCCAGCACCGACGCATTGGGTTTCTGCGTTGATTTGTTTAAAAATGCAGCATCAACTGGTGTTTTCATGGTGTAAAGATTTGTGATTTAAAATTTGCTATATATTTAAAATAAAAAGAATGTTAATGACTCTGAGTCAAAACATGATTCAAAGAGCCAGACTCAACATGAAGAAAGTTTCAGAAATATCTTAACCTATTTCTTCTGCTTATATTTTCTTTATTCCATACATGCGGTAAATGATTTTAAAAATCTGCATAGAATCAAGTCTAAATGAGTTCTTCAGTATGTCTGAAATTTATTTTTTATAAGTTCATTTTTAAAAATCTTCAACAAGTATCAGTAAGGTCTTTCAATAAGTATAAAGTTTTCAAGTGATGAGATGCATCGAGTTAGCTTTTTCGGTAGTGATTTTCTTCGTCTTTTCATAAAACCAGTGCAGCCGCCGCACCAGAGATCCGTGAAGTGCAGGGCATTGACGGGTGCCAGGGCAGCAGGAGACGGTCCGAGAATTCAGCGATGGAAGCCTGGCCGAGCGATCTTGAGCCAGTCCCTTCGTCTCTCTGGACCTCATCTGTGGCAGGAGGGGTGTGCTTGGTGATTTCTGGGCACTGGGAGAGGATCAGCGTTAGGAGACAGCCAAGTCAGCCAGGAAAGAGGGCCTGCCTGAGCTGTTCCGAGGACGAGAGGGCTTAATGGGGGAACTGACGTTTACGGAAGTGATGGAAACACCGGGATGACTGAGGGCAATGAAGACCACCGCCGTCTCCCACCTTCTCCACCGGTGGCCAAGGAGTTGCACACGGCTCCTTCCCCGCCCCTGGGTCAGGAATTGCAGGAAGTTTCCACCAGCGGTCACAGCTGCCTGCAGTATCCGTAAGAGAGCCTCCCCAGGCTGCAGCCACACCTTGGAGGCCACAAGACCCACATGTGCACAGACCCCTGCTCACACATGGCCTTCTCTGCCGTTCTTCAGGTCTCGCACGGGGCCTCCCGCTGGTGGAGTCTAGAAGGGACCTCCGTAGGCAGGGTGTCCTCACACCGCCAGTGCTTGTGCCGTGGGGAGGTGCCACCGGCAAACACCTGGCACACCTGCTGGGGTTAGGAGGCAGGGGTTCCGGGCTTGGGCCTGGGATGCGCATGCAGGTCAGCCGGGAATGCGTAGCCCTGTGAAGGTGCGTTGGGAAGCCATGGACGAGAAGGTCCACATCTCAAAGACGCTTCAAAGGAAAAATGGAAAGATTGGGTATGGATTACTTTTTCCTTTCAACTAGCAACACAATGTAATCTGTAAATCAAATCTCTTTAGCTCCTCTGCTGACTGAAATGGTTTCTCCCTAGCTTTCCTGTCGTCGCTGGGGACAGTACGCCCGCCCCTCCTAGCACAGGAGTCAGCTCTGCTGGCAGCAGCTCTGCGCATCGGCCTTTGCACTGAACGGGTTACGTTGTTTGGGAGCCCGGCTAGGCTGTTCCATGACGGCTTTAAAAGTGATCTCCATTTAGAGCTCGGTGGAACGAATTCCTGCTGCTGGCTAAATCTTTTTCTTTTTCTATGAAGAGAATCTCAGAAAAAGAACTGTTGCTCTTTTGTGCTTTCCTGTGATGCGTTTTGTGTTTGGGTCTATGAAGGAAGCCATTTAAAAATACAGTGAGTGTTGTAAAAATATCCCTCTAATTCTCCCAGAATTCACCTTTTTAATAGTTGTCTGTCTTCTCCCTGTGTGTCTCTTTTTCAATTATTCCTTTCCCTTTGGTACCCCGCCGGAGTAATGTTTCTGGGTCTTTCGCAGATGCTTACAATGCCTGAAAGGCCTCTGTCTCCCACCTTGAGGTCCTCGTTAAACCCCGCAGTTGGATGGCCTCCTGAACTCACACCCCAGATACAAGCAGAGAGAATCACTTTCACCGGAAAGCCGAACACGACCAGTCGTTGAATTGTAACTACTTTTTATGATAAATAAACAAAACAGGCATCACTCATGCCCTACTCTGGGTCTGCGTCTGCATCTGCGTGTTGTTCCCCCAGACCTGGGCTAATAGCATCGCCGCTTATCTCAGTGGTATGTGAGTGTTGCTGAGTTAAGACTCTCTTCAACTCTGCAGGGGACTTGTTTTCATTGTCATGGTCATTCAGCTGAATCTGAAACCTCTCTCTCTCTGCCCACATCTCCTCCTCACCTACTTAGGTTTCTTTAATTTTAAGTCTCAAACAATCTGTACCTGGGGATGGATTCTTTGACAAGGATATGACCTGCCCCAGATACCGTCCAGTCTCGTTCCCCAGGGAGATAGGGCCCTATGAGGACAGTTGTCCCTATGCAAGGGTTTGGTGAACGGTTGGCTAGAACCGACCCCCTGGGGCTTGCGGGTAGGAATCCAGCTACAGAGGTCAAGGAGGACCCTGCCACCCGCCTCATTGACCCAGAGGAGAAGGTGCGGTTATTTTAAAGCAGGAGGACCAGGGGCCGAAACTCAGCATGGACGAGAAAATCACAAGCAGAGCGGTGAATGAGTCCCGAGGTTACGCATCCACCAAAGACATGTTGGGAGGCGTCACATAGGCAGAGGTGAAGTGTAACTTCTCATTTTAAGGCTGAGGAGTTCATCTTAGTAATGTCTTCATTCTCCTCTGAGTTTGTAAAGAGAGGAAAGTCCTTCTTTGACCCAAAGGCGCTTTGTAAGTAAGTTACCGTAGCTTAAAGGGACTTCAGCCTGTTTCAGCCCTTTCACCGTTCCGCTGACTTTCACGGAGAGGCCGGTTTGCCCTCCGTACCTTCGTTTGTGCACGCAGTAAGCATTTGCTGGGCACCTCATGGGTTTCAGCTACTGTGTTCCAGAGTGTTTTTACATCTGCACGGGGAGAACAGTCCCTGTGGTACGAGCTGAGGCCTGGACCCGCGGGGCGGTACTTGAAGACCGAAGAGGGGAATCAGAACGAGACCAGGAGGCCAGGCAGGAATGCGTCCCGGGGCGGGAACTCTTCAGCCGAGTCTTCAGTGAAGAGTAACAAAAAGTGGGGAAAGAGAAATGTTGGTCCAGAGTAGGGTTTCTCTTCCTTGGCGTTCTGGACGGGGTAATTCTTGGCTTTGAGGGCTGCGCTCTGCGTTTTAGGATGTTATCATCATCCCTGGCCTGTGGCAGTGTGACAGCCTGATATTGCCAAATGTCCCCTGGAGTGCAGCATCCCCTCCCCACCCGGAGTTGAGACCAGTTGGCCTGGGGCGCAGGAGGGGGCCTGGGGCACAGGAGGGGGCCTGGGGCGCAGGAGGGGGCCGGTCCAGTGGTGGGGAGTGTCCGATGCGCATTTCCAAACCGCTCTTGCGAAAGGATCTTTGAGGGCTAGTGGGAGGAGACTGAGGGAGAAGGTAAGGCACGGTTCTTACACAGAGTTGTCGTGTATGTTCAGCCAAGGAGTTCGGAACTTCATCCTGAAAGCTCTTGTGAGGAATTGAAGGATTTTAACTTGGGGAGGAATGTGGGTTCATTTGTGTTTGAGAAAAAACATCCTGGTCACAGTGCAGAGGATGGATGGAGCGGAGATCAGGTAGATGCAGGCCAGAGTCCAGGAGAGAAGCGATGTCAGGGAGGAAAGGACTGGAAGGTGGAAGAGCTTCCCTGCTCGGCTCCCCAGGAGTCTGTCCAGGGTGGCGTCTGGATTCGCAGCTGGGATGATCAGAAGGCAGTGTTGTAAAGGTTCTCCTTTGTTCGTTGGAAATTAAGCCCCGTGACTTTGTGAGAGAAATTATCAGAGGCTTGAACTCCAAAAAGTTGCTTGTAAAATTTTTCAAGTATAAACTCAGTGAACTCATGGTATAACGAATAAAAATAGCACCACCTAAGGCTTCAAACTCAATTAGGCCTTCAGCAAGGATTCCTCCAGCACACTGTCAAAACATACATACGAGTTTAAAAGTAATCAATATAACAGAAAACCATAGTACTTTTCACACACACCCCTTCCCCTCAAGCAGTGTTTTAAGACAAGTGAGGCAAAGAGGCAAATTGAAGAATTGGAGCCATTTTTCTTGCCTGATTGTCCAGAAAATTGTCTCATTTCTTTGCTGTACTGTCTGACTCTGTATAATGATAACAGAAGAAAAAATTGTGTGTTTTGGGTATCTTTAAATAGCTGGATCTTTGAGCGTACCAAGGGAAATGATCAACAGCAGGCCATTGGGCAGAGCCTCCGTGTCCATTCACCCGTTCGTCAGTATGCACACAGGCCGTGTCCTTCGTGTGAGAACCGCCCGGACACAATGTCGGAGGCACCCACCGTGAGGGAGCAGAGCAGCCTTAGACCCCAGACATAGAGAGACTTCCCAGCTAGCTGCTGCTGCGCCTCACCTGGGGCAGTTCACGACTCAGGTCGGAGCCGGACAGCGTTCATGGGCACTGCTTTGCGCGGGACCTCCATGCTGTGCATGTTCCCGGCTCCCCGCCCAGGGAAGCCAGGAGATTCAGGTCCCGCTCAGGATCTCCGTGGGTGGCCCTAGAAAATGTGGGCCACGTCATGGCAATCGCTTTAGCTAAAAACCATTGTGAGACTGAAAAAGGTTCACTAAAAATATGTCTTGTATTTAACCGTATCCCATCATTCAGGTTTTGACGAGGCGATTGTTGGAGCCAGTCCCAAGGGGGGATGATCCCAACGGAAGCAAGAATGTGTCGGAGCATATGGAATTTTGAAGATTACAACGAAAGTTTCCATGCATGAGTAAATACGAGATGGAAATGGAATTTTTACGTGTTGATAAATTGTGTATTTTTAAGTGTAATAGATGGCTTCAGCAACAACGTAAACAATAGAACTCCTTACTAATCCGTATGATGTGTACTCTTAAAAACCATCAACCTTAAAATCACTAAAACATCACACACTTAACAAAAGGAATTACCTTAAATCATAAACCAAGCTTATTCAGAGATTAAATCTATAGTACACAGCTCACATTGGTCATATTTACCAGCAATTATTTATTATTCCTAAAAAGAAACACTTATTTATTTACCACTTCATGTGTCACCGCTGTGCTTCGCATTTTACATGCACGTAGCTCATTTGCTCTTCAGAAACACAAGATACAGAGAAGTGACCACTCCCATTTTAAAGATAAGGAAATTAACATCCAGGCAAAATTGTGTCCTAAATGTCGTGCAGCTGGTACGGGGCGACCCAGCACTTGGAGGAGAGCAGTTTCCCTACATCCCATGGGTGACGAAACAGACATAAGCAATCGGTCACATAGATTTTGGGCAAAACTGTGGTGGAGACAGCTCGCTCCAGGTAGGTAAGACAGGACCCCGATGCTGCTCCGACGGGAGTGGGCGGTCTCGGCCATGACACAGAGGACTTCATGTATTTCTGCATATCCGCGTTAATGATAGCCTGACTTTTATGTAATACCTGCCATAGCTAGAGTCAGCTCAGAGAACAAAGAGGATGCTTTTAGCAATTTGAAATAGCTTTTATATTTACACTTAAATATTTCAGTTCCACTTTAAATATCTTTTTCTGCTGAAGATTGGGGCTGATCTGGATTCTCAAAGGCACTTGGACTTCAAACTCTATAATGATAGGAAAACAACTGAGTATTTAATTTTCAGAAACGGTTCTAAATTATGGAAACAGAGAGTATTTAAGTACCAGAAAACAAAAATTCATAGGATTTAAGGATTCACACACAAAACACTAAACCTTAAATGAATAACTGTCTTGTTGCCAGCTTGGAAGGAATTTTCATTTTGTCTGTATCTCACAAATAATACAATTAGAGTCAACAGAGCTTTCAGCATCTCCGTATTAAAGATTGTGAATCCCATCAATCACGTGAGGCTCCAGCTGAACCCTTAGAAAAGTATGTGAAATCAGAATGGTAATTGTTCGGTAACATTTCTCTTTGAAGTGCAGTAAGTGCGATTGATCTGATACGTCATTGAGATTCTACTGGGAAAAGTGGCACAAAGCAGCAACATTCTGTTTCCACTGTTCAGCTTCCATTTTCGTAAAGTGACCGTTAACGCTGTGCAGTCAGGTCACCACGACGGTCCGGTCCACACAGGGAGAAACGTCTCAGAGCCGACGTTGCATTTCGTCAGGCCCATGAGCGTGGGCTTGGGCAGACACGGCGGTGAGTGCCGGTGCTCTGAAAGATCGGGGTGTGGGTTCTCAGCGTCAGCGTTTGTGGGGCCGCACGTTCATCGCCCCGAGGGAGCAACACCTAGGAGCTGAGACTTCGAAGGGCTGTAACCTGTGTCACCACAACTGATCTTTCTGAGCAGGAGTGCGGACTGTGTTGCTGACTGTCCCCGGCTGCGTGCGTCTTGTCATTGAGTAAATGCCCTGCACAGCAGCATTCAGTGCAGGGCCAGCGGATTTGGGTGACTTTGATACTTGTTTTGGCAGGACCCTCAGGACGCCTAGTTGTCCCGCAAACATCCAAGAAACCCTGCTTCTGCCCGTCGGACCAGCGTGGGCAGTTCCTGAGCAAACTCTCCTGTCCCTCTCGCACCTGAACTCTGCGCCCCCACCCCACCCTGCTTCCCCGCTGAGGTCATACTCATCACCCAGAAGGCCCAGGCAAGGTGTGGCATCACTTTTACCTGAGTCCCTTTTAGCTCCAGGTGTGCGTTTCGTGTTGCAATGGACGTGTGGATAAAACAGACAGACAAAATAGGAGTCAGCTGCGACTTCCCGAGTCCAGCCAGCAGCCCGCAGTAACGATTGTGGGCTATCGATTGTGGGGTATCGTGGAGGAAGGTGGTTTTCTGGAAGGAGGCAACACTTCAGGGCCCTTTAAAAGTAACCCTTACTTGAGCACAGTCTCCTCCTCTGCAGATGCTGATTACGGAGGAGATGTGGCTGAAACACTTTATCGTTTCAGATGTTTTGGAAAGTTACGACTCATTGATCTGCGGGTGGGGAAGCAGCACCGTTAGATGAAGCAAATCGTAGGGCAGCACTTCCTCTGGAGTTCTCAGGGCTGACTCTCAACCAAACTTCGGACAAGCTGACTTAAAACTGTGAAACTCCCCTGGGGAGGTTAAGCAGCCTGTCTGTGGCTTCCTTATGCTTCACTTTTTTTTTTTGGTGGGGGGGGGCTGAGACTTCGTTATTCGTTGATTTCACACTTGTTCATGATTGTTCGCTGAAGCGCTTTGAGAATGGCTGCTCCAAGACCTTCCCCAGCTAGCTCTGTCATCTCCGTGTTGTCTGCTGTTGGGTTTCCCTTCTTCATGCAGTTTGAGAGCTTCCCGGTTCTGGGTGTTCAGGGATTTCTGACTGAAGCGTGGGTACCTTGGGTGCTGTGCTATGAGAATGATGGAACCAAGCAGCAAGGGCATCCGTCTGCTCGGAGCACCGCTAGGCGGAATGCTGAATCCCAAGGCCTGGGGCGCCACTCAAGGAGAACGGGGAGCTGCCACTTGAAGCCTGGACTCCGCAGAGGCTCACAGTCAGAGGGTTTGAAGCGAACAGTCATGAGCAATCATGAATAATGGATTCGGGGTCGTTCATGGGCTGTGTTGATTGGTTGCTCCTGTGCAAGTTATAGCTATTTTCTTAATCCGATATATTTCGTGCCCGGCCGAATCCTGTCTCGGGTCTTGGTGACCGTGGCCGGGTCGTCCTCCCTGCTCACAGAGTTCTTCAGACATCCTGGGATTACGAGTCAGTGATGTTAGGGTAAGAGCAGAATGAAGCAGCGGTTCGTCCTGCGCATCACAGGCAGCCCTCTCTCATTATCCTAAGCAAAGTCTGCGCTGATGCCCTGTGCTGAAGCCTGTGTCACAAGCAGGCCTCCAGGCCCCAGGGCGTGACAGCGTTCCCTGCACCTGCGACTCTCAGGGAGCCAGTGTAATACCGGGGAAGGTTGTATTCTGGCACGCGGGTCGTGGTGTGATTGGCGGTCGGTTTCACTGTGCGTCTGCTGCTGTCAGCCTCTCGCTACTGTTACTGGGTTGGCCAAGAATCCCGCTTAGGTTTTTTTCCGTGAAAAAAAAGACACATTTTTCTTTTTCACCAATAACTTCATTGATTTGGATATTCTGAGTATGCCAGTTGCCTCCCGTGTGGTATAACATTGACTGTTCTCAACTAATGTCTCCATTTGATCAGTCAACTCCAGCAGGTCTGCCCGACCGTGGAGCATCGTCCAGCGAGAAATCTCCAGCACAAAACTCCACGGACCACTTCTGACACATTCGGTCAGTCACAGCACCTTCTCCATCCGCTGCACAAATCTTTTTTTTTTTTTTTTTTTTTGCATTTCAGTTGCATTTTTACCTTTCTTGAAATACAAAAGCATAATATGCCCAAAGTGTGGCATGTTTTCTTCCATCTTCAATATTAAAATGACTACACAAAAATTCACCAGTTTTGGTGTTTTCTTTTTAATGCACGCTGATATGACAGCTGTCACAATACAGTCTAACAAATTTGTTTCAAACGAAGTTAAAGACAACTAAGCACTCCTAGAGCCGTCGTATGGGGAAAAAAACCAAATGAACTTTTTGGCCAACCCAGTCTTTTTCTTTTCCTCCTTCACCTACCTCGCCCTTCGTTTAGAGCTCCAGTGGGACTAGGAAGAGATAACAAGTGGGGTCACAGGTGGAGCATTGTACTTCATGTGTCACATTCAGATTCTCCAGGAGGAAAGGAAGGACTTGTCATTAAAGTGCCTTTATGAGCCACAAGTGGCGGGAAGGCTGAACTGCCCCTCCCCCCTCCCATTACTTATCTGCTAATGTGACTTGTTTTCCTAAGTACCTGAGCAGCACCAGCACTTCCCAGGACCTCCCGCTCTGTTTACAGTCGATCATAACTCACTGGGGAGATTAACTGGAGAGGAGTCAACTGTGAATTAGGAATCACCGAAGTACTGTTTTAAAAGGAATGCAAGCGTCGTCATGTCTTCAATTGTAGCCTTAATTCAAAAACACGGCCAAACTGTTACTAAGGAAATGTCTTAAAGGGCCTATTTGAAAACATCTAGCCAGCAAATTGGTACATTAGCAAGAAGTAATGTGCGGTAAATCCCTAACAACAGCGTGTTGTCTCAAGTAGACCAACCACTTCTTTTAAAATCCTCTGTGTTTATTCTCTTAGCAAAGCTCAAGGAAATTTCAGCCCAACCCTTCTCTGAATTTCCACAAATTCCAAAGTAGTAGAATCCAAATGAAAAGCTCAAGTATATATATGCTATTTTTGTTTAAAGAGAACCAATTAAGCTGCTTTGCCCAGGGAACAGTAGAATCTGACCTGACATAATTGTTCCATGATCTGAAATCTAACATGATTATTTTATTATGTAAATAATAAAATAGGATGAATCATTTGCCATAAAATTTAATGGACTATATTGGCTGCTGGTTTGAGTTGATATATATACATACCAAGCCTGGCTTCTATGGACTTTTATTGATTAAGCATCTGGTTTTATAAAGTGCTTCCTGATACCAAAGACTCAAAGCACTGACCCTCCACATTTTAACATGGTAATATTGACCATGTCCGTGCCTGAAAGTGACCGGGAGTTGCAAAGTTGGCCATAGAGTAATACAACTATAGAACTGCAGAAGCCATGTTAACAAAACCTAAGAACCTTGCAGAAGAGTTGGCTCCTTGTTTTACAGATGGAATCTGAAAAGCAGAGAGAACACTTGAAGCTTGGAGTGAGTGGGGAATCAAAGGTAGTCTAGGTCAGTTGCACGCACCGTGCAAGGTGTGTGTGTGTGGATGGTGGTTCCCTCATCAGTCTGTCTGTTTTACTGGCTAATTCTTCTGTTTATGATTCATAAACTACAAATTGGCTTCCTTTCGCGGAGCGAAAGTAGAGTATAGGTCAAAGAGAGTCGCCCTTACTTCACCTTGAAACGTAACCATGCAAACTCCTTGTGCAATGAAGTAGTAAGTTGACTGAAATGGAGATCGCTTGTTATTTGAAAGCAGAGGCAGGATTGTATTTTTTTTCACTTTTTAAGGACATAGAGGTTGGTAATTCACCTTATCCTTTTGTACTCTGAGCACTGTATCAGATGACAAAGAGGCGCAAGGATCAGACAGAAACTAAGACATCCACTCTAGATTGCGTTTCCCTTAGAGGATGCCCCTCGCGCCCTGCTCTCTGACAGGACACACAGAGTGACCACAGCGCCAGCTGCGTGCCCACAGCATTTGGAGCCTGTGAAGATCCCCAGCTGTCCCTGCGTGGCGCATTCTCAGGACCGGGCGCAGGGTCCGGCTGGGCAGGCACCGTCCAGTGGTCCCATACGGCAGCTGCTGGCCATGTGCACCCACGGTGCACTCACAGTGGGGTGGGTTGACAGAGTGGTGAGTGTGTGCTGTCTTTCCACCCACTCAAGTTTCAGGTTAAAGCTTGATACTCAGTTCACTTCTTGGAAGGCTTTTAAGTCTGTTGGAAACCGCGAGGGCACGTGAATCTACCTTATGAACTGTAAAAGGCGTGGAATCGAGCAATTAATCAGTTTGCATTAAAATGAAGGGGCCACGTGGAGATGTGCTCTAAGTGTGAAATACTTTTAGGAGAAACACAGTAGTGAGAGCGTGAGGTAGACCCGCACTAGTCAGCAGGTGGAAGTCCTGGTGGAGACTTAATTATGTCTGGAGGAAAGAGAATGAACTAGAAACAGTAGGGAGGAAGAGAAAATTGTCTGGCTTTTGGCTTTCCTGGAGGGTGACTTGCCTGGGTCATTTTGTGTCCCTGCATGGCTTATGAACCTGAACTTTGGTTCTCCCATTGAGACATTACTTATGCTGCCAGGTATCTGTTCCATCCAGAACCGAACATTTTAAAGCTCTGGTGGGCATCTTTGCTTGGTGCTTCTCCCCTAAGACTTGCTTCCTTAAAGGCCTTGCCTCCTGCAGGCTTTAATTAGCATCGACTAGCCAAGCTGCAGTGTAAAAATCCCCATTACCTGCTTCAGCGTGGCATGGCTCTTCTGGGCAGAAAAAGTATGAAAAATGAAACTTCTCCCAATGCCCAACTCTCTGAAAATCGTACCCTCACAGTCAGGTGGAGACACTGTAAAAAGTTGGGTCTCTGGTGTTTGAAAGCAAGTTCTGCCCATGTTAACTGGAACCCGTGCTTTCTCTGACAAAGGCCTTGCCCTTTCCACATGGGCCACAAAGCGCCCACGGAAGTGAACCTGCCACCCCCAGCCTGAATCCCTTGGGAGAAGCTCTCCTGACCTAATAAAGAAGGACTTCCTCAGCCTAATTCCACATTCTGCTCTGAGGTCCAGAAAACCGCCTGGGTCATGCTTCTTCCTGCCCAATCACAGCGTAACTGCTACCTTGCTTAGTTCTTCCACAGCCCCGTGCTGCAGCCTGCCATTCAGCTGTGGCTCTTAACCTTGACTGCGCATGGGAATCGCCAGGCAGACTTCCACCAAACACGAAGCCTGGGGCTGAGGCCTTGTGCTACAGCATCTTAGCTGCCATGGGGAGCCTGCAAAGACGGGGGCCAGTTAGCGGGCTCACTGGCGGGCGAGTCTGTTGGCCAGCGCTGTTTGTCTTAGTTTGCTTCAAGTCTGCAGCCAAAGTAAAATCTGTGCAGGGAAAGAGGGACGCTTCCTGCATTTTTGACCTAAACTAACGTGAACAGTTACTTTTCTAACGTGTGGGATTATTGTACTTGTTCTTCCGTCAGATCCGTGTTAATGTCATTATTTTACTGTGTTTGAAATTCAGTCTCAGAATGGATTTTCTCTGGTCGCCTTCAGAGGTGAAAGATGCAGGTATCTAAATATCACATTATTTAGACGGCATACTTCAGTGCTGTTTGTGAAAGGTTTCAGGTGCTATGCCCTTAATTTGAATTTTTTTTTTGCGTTCTTATAAATTCAGTGTGAATGTGATTCTAAACTCCTCACCACGACATCATCAAAAGGAGCCTGGTGGCTGTTAGAACTCAGTCACCGAGTAGAGCTGGTTTGTAAGATCAGAATTTGCCGGACAAACAGCCAAGAACTTGAACTCAAGGGAAGAGGCTCTGCTGCCAGGTGATGCTTGATATCGAGGGCAGGGATCCTAAGCATCGGAAGGGTATTTGCCTTTAAGAAGCAAAGTCCACCCACCATTCAGAAAGCTAAGGGTCAGAAATAGAACTTCGCTACAGCACAATAAAACTTCAGTGGAAGGAGAGCTAGGCCAAGCACTAGAAAAATTAGTGAATCCCTAACATGAAGGCACATCTCATGCGATTCAAATCACGCTCAAACAGCGACTGTGTTACCGTATCTGTTGTTGGCACTGAAGCTGTTTGGGTCACAGGAAGCCCATGGCTGATACTGATTTCCTTCGGAGATGGGACTCTGAGAAGCTTTTCCAGTTCTAACGACTCCCTACAATATTTTGAAAAATCAGCTTTGCGCTTGTGTCTGACCCAGGTTTGCTGAACTGGATGAGGTAGTGCTTTCAAGAACAAAGAGCTGACGAAAATTCTTCCAGGAGAGAAATTAGGGCTTCCCAGTGTTGATGCTTTTGTTTCTCTAAACAGAACTCCACTAAGAAGATAGCTGGCATTGTTGAGATGTTTTTAACAAGTTCCCAGGTATGTGGGTTAAATTGCAGCCGCCCCCAACCCCCCAAAAAAGGAAACATGGACTTCCTTACCTCTGGAACCTGTGAGTGTGACCTTATAGGGCAGTTGCAAATGTAATTGTGTTAAATTGAGGTCATACGGGAGTCAGGTGGGCCCTAATCCAGTGACTGCTGACCTTGTAAGAAGAGGGAAATTTGGACACAGGTGCGGAGGGAGAAAGCCACAGGAGGATGAAGGTAGGGATGGGAGCTGTGCACGCGCAAGACAAGCAGCACCGGGGATTGCTGGCAGCCGCCGGGGGCTGACAAGCAGAAGGACAGACTCCCCACCGGAGCCCTCAGGGACAGATTGAAGCCCTGCTGGTGCCTTGACCTCGGACTTCTAGCCTCCAGAGCTGTGAGAGCATCAGCCTCTGTTGTTTTAAACCACCAAGTACATGAGAATTAGTCAGGGCCATCCTAGCAGACTACGATCCAGGGTCATAGACAAACTCTTCCACCTCTTTAAAAAACAAATTTCTGCCCTTGCCAGAGTACCTTACAAGAGTACCCTATAAACGTTTTTTACCCTATAAAACAGTAGTCTCAAATGACTCAGAATGTCCTCCCATTTTGTAGAACTAGGCATGGCTTTATAAATGCTATAAGATTATTTTTTAAACCATATGTTACCAAGAAGTAGGCAAGTTTCTGCATTAACGATACATCGCTTTGTAACAATTAGCCATCTGCTTATAATACTATTAGGGATCAACAGTATCTCAGTCGAAGCAAGGAGAACAACAAATATTCTATCTGCCAAGTTCTAGTCAGTCATTATCTTACATAGTAATTTGTGGTCTCACGAGATCACTTAGGAGGGAGAGAATCATGCTGTGCTACAAAATAAACTTTGTAAAGCAGGTAGTTTAATAGCAAATTAATGATGTGCTGACAAGACCAACAGCAATTAAAAAAAATAGTCACAGTTTCTCCCATGCAGCCAACGGTGCCGCTTTGGAAGATTTCTCGGAAGAAGCTAATACTTATTTTCTCCAGGGAGCTATTTGAAAAACAGAGGGTAAAATATTGTAAGATGGCTTTCCTTGGTGCCAATTAAAAAAAATGTTACTGGAGTTTAGGTATCATCATTATCTTGCTTGTCCCCGATGCCATCCTTAATGGGTGAAGTTTATACAATAAAGCCTGAAGTCTTTTCATCTCATCTCTTAGCTTGATTACAGCGTTAAAAGAATGTGTTCATATAGTGGGGCTTATTATTGAGAATGAAATAACAGATAAAATTCAGGAAAAGTGAGAGGAAGTGGAGGAAAACGTTGCACTCCGTGCTGTAGGGCGTTGCGGTAGTCTCACTAAGAAATGGGCTTCACGTTAGATAGCACAGGCTTTGTTCCTCGGCCTCACAAATGTGGACGCTGCGTACTGTATATCACCACCTACACTTACATTAAGTGCACGTATTAACATACGTATGTGCTTCACATAACACGCGTACTGTATATCACCACCTACACTTGCATTAAGTGCACGTATTAACATACGTATGTGCTTCACATAACACGCTGGCTTTATTTTGGGATCACCGTAAATGGCTTTAATAGTTGAAAGCCCTTCACGAAAATGCAGGGTTCACGCACTGCTCAGCCTGAACTAAAACCCTGCGTCTGTGATCTCTAGAATCATCCTGTCTTTAAGATGACGGCGGAACTTCAGGTGACAGCTCGGGGTGAGAGGTAGCGAGCCACTGTTTCCTTCCTTGTGGCGTTTTTCCAGCCAGAGAGGACTGCCTGTCCCCTGCTTTCACGAGTCTGTTACTCTGAACTGTTCCTCAGTGCTGCTCTCTCTCTGTTCTTTGCCAGCCAGGCTTCTTCTGAGAAGGATTTACACCTCATCTAATCAGAAATGCAGTCTGCGGCAAGGGAGCCCCACCGCCACCCCCGTTATTAATCCCACAGAACAGGGAGTTTCTGTGGGCGCAGGAGCGAATCCGGCCCCTCGGAACTCGGACCTCTGCTTTTGCAGCACAGTGGGCCTTCGCGAGTCCTCTGTCCTTCCTCCGAGCAGATCCTTACTCATCTGTGTTGCATGAGGCTTTGTACAGGGTGGGCAGCAGTCGGCTTCCAGTGGTTCCTGTGGAAAAGAATACAATCATTGATAATGATACAAGACTAAGCTGTGTTTCACGCACTCACAGCTATAACCCTGCTTTTGCCGCACGATGCACAAGCTGCACGGCTTGAAGGACAGCGGAATGGTGCCTAAGGGATGCTCTTCCCCGTCTTCATTCGCCCTTGTCACTGCGGCGTTTTCAGCAGCTTAGCGGCCACCCACTGCAGGCCTTGCTGTCTTCAGTTCTTCTTTTCCAGTCTTGGGTGGTTCTTTGCTCACCCTGTCTTTGTTCTTGAGTTCATTTCTGTCCTTTTACCCCTGCAAAGTGCACACGTGGCCCTGTGAGCAACGCGCGCTGTGACCCCAAGGGAAGTCACAGCAGAGGACCTAAGGGACTCATTTGGTCAAACCTCTGCAGGCCAGCCCCGGACGCGTCTGCTCGGCAGTCTCTGTCTTGTCGTCCAGAGTCCGGGGTCCCTCTCTCAGTGCTGGGTTTCGTGCTGGGATCAGAGCAGCCGCCTGGACACGTCCCTGTGTTGTTATTTTCCCCGCATTTTTAAATTCTTTCACTCACCCAAGTGAAGCTGATTTTGAAATCACCACCACCCCTGGGGGGAAGCTGGTGTCAGAGCCAGGAAGAGGTGCCCCTCCCGCTTGGCTGCCCTGCCGTCTTTTACTGGCACACACGCCCTGGGGACGCGGGAGGCCTTCCCACTCTGCGCCGCGCGCAGCTCAGTAGAATATTTCGGGGGCATTATTTGGTTCTCTTGGAATTTATCTGTTTCGGATGCTATCGTACCACAGATCGTCTGGATGTTTTTCTCTTTCAAGTAGTCACATACCAGATACAACTGTGCAATTCTTATTCTTAGCAGCTGGTTATATTTTTGAAGCCCACAAGCACCAAATGCAAGAAAAATGTAGAACTTACATTATTCATTATTAATCAGAAAACTACAGAAATGAATGAGGATATTTTTTATTTACACTTGTGATTTGATGTTCTTATTCTTTTTTAAGTTGTGAAGCACATTGACTTTCATCTAGAGATTTAAAAATTCACCAATCGAGCTGCTAAGGGCTGAGGGCAGGTTTTATGATGAGCTCTCTCAATAAGCAAATGTCATGACAGATTGCTGAAAGGAATTTTGGTGTTTTTAGCTGTGATAGTTGTAGTTCAAATTGCCCATGCATTCAGCTTCACACAATTATGCACAAAGAAGAAAAATCTTGATTCAAAATTTATTAGTTATTCAATTAAGGTTTTTATTTATAAATTTATTTATAATTTATAACCTACTTATAAATTATAAAAATAAGTTTATCCAATAAATACTCTTTTTAACATAGATGCTTTCCTCATACCATTTCAGTATAGAATCAGATTTGAGGGTGATTTTCTGTCTCCTGAGTACATCCATTAGGTACCCTTCTCGTCTGAAATCCAAAAAACGAAAAGGAAAAAAGTGAAACAAGCAAAAACAAATGTGTACTAGATGTTAGGTATTGTTTGCATAGGAAATGTTTCACACATCCTTACATTGATACACACACAAAAGAAGAGAGAATGTGTCGTGTGTGTGCTGCTCAGCCTAAATACGAACAGTGAGCAGAACAAATGTGCAAACAGAAATTTAACTTTGGCATTAGGTTGTCAAGACTGCTAACTGGTTATACTTACTGTCATACCTGATAAAAGATAAATCCTAATTTTATTCTGATATAGATAGGAATCCCTGTTCCCAAGCGAGATCTAAACTATATAATTTGTCGACACTAATTGGCTCTCAAAAACAAGAGACCTAAGTACAAACCTCTGTAAAAGTAAAAGAGTGGGGAGGATTCTCAGCAGCCTTAAAAGTTAGCTAGAAAGATGTGAAACGTAAGTTCCCCTTTGCTTCAACACCCTGTCTGCTGGGTGTTTCAGGTAAATAGACTCGGCGAGAATGAAGGAAGTATTAATGAACAGAAATGCATGACACCCTTTCAGCAGCAGGGATAGTTTCACCTTTTGGAGTGTTTGTGGCATCAGACTTCTGTGGGTGACCCCACCTTCACAAGCAGACAGAAGTCTTCACCCCACAATTCAGACATCCTGGGCCCTGGAAAAAATATATGTGAGTACAGCATAGAGGTTAGGGATGAAGCTTCAGGGTCCACCTGGGGCTAGATTTCAACACGTAAAAAAGTTATTGTGTGACCACAGCACAGAGAATCATTCCTCTTCTCTTACCCACGCTAAGACCCAGCTAGAGCCCACCTGACGTTCACAGGGACAAACAAACAAAAACTCCCAGCAGCCCCCTGGAAGGGGTCGCTCTGCCCTGTCTCCATTCCCTCTCGTGTGGCTTCTGTCCGCTCAGTCTCTTCCTGTCCGGCCCCCTCCGGTCGTTCCCTTCTCTGCGCCTTCCTTTCACTCTCCTTTGTTGTCTAATTAGCTAATGAAGCTCATTGGGGTTTTCTTCTCGTTTGTTGTTTTTCGTCTCGTGTTACTTGTAATTGCTGCTGTTCAGAGTTTGTGCTGCTTTTCCTTAATTTCAAAAGTAGATTAGAACACTTTATCGCTCTCAAAGTAATTTTTACTTGTATGTGAACAGTTCGTATGTGGCTGTGAGTGTGAGTGTGTGTGTGAGTGTGTGTGAGTGTGTGTATCCGTCCCATTGACGAGGAGGCAAAGCCGCGTTCCTCGAACTTCCCTTGTAGCATAACAAGTGTTAACCACGCTTCCTTCGAGAACAGCAGATAATGGCAAAGTTGGTTATCACCTGCTTTACCAAACTGTGGAGTTATACTGTAAAATAAATAGCATTGTCATTTCTTTCTTTGCCTCCACACTGTATTTTTTTAAAGCAGCTGTGGCTGCCGACTTCTGCCTGCTTTGCTTTATTAAGTCAGGAGGTCAAAACAGTCCCTTCTGAAAAGCCCCGGTGTAAGGCACGTATTAGTCTAGTCATGTGTTCAGGTGCCGGTGCCAAAGCTGAGGACCTTTGGATATGCACGAAAGGAAGCGAGGTTTGTGAGATCGCTGCCCGGAGGGAGTGCAGCCACGAGGACCCCTGGGCCTCTTCCTAAGAGACGGTTCAGACGGACGGGGACTTCCCGGGGGTTGAGCTGGGGGGTGGTTTGGGGGCCAGTTAAAGGAGTGAAGATTCGTTCTGGATTGTGCGCCGCTGGGAAGGGAACGCAGTGTGATGGTTGAGAGTCTCCGCACTTCTTCCACATCCCGTGGAGCCTCGCTCTCCCCACGGCCTGGCTGTCGTCTGCCAGCTGCCGGGGCCTTTTCCTCCTCCTTCCTCTCTCAGGTCCCAGAATAAGCGATAGGTGATCAGCGAGCCAGCCCACGCCAGTGGCCTGTGCTGAGCTAGATGTTAGAAACGTCGCACGGGGAAACGCTCGCTCGTAAGGCACCGGGGGTGAAAGGCAGTGCAGGAAAACGTCCAGGAGCTGGAGAACACGCCACCGAGGCTTGAAACTCGAGTTACTGTTTCGTCAGTCACCAGTCTCCTGCCGTCGAAGGTTTTGGTAAAACTACTCCTTGAAGCCCTGGCCTGCTGGCTCAGTTGGTTGGAGCGTCGTCCCAAGCACCAAAAGGCTGCAGGTTCAATCCCCTCCCCGGTCAGAACACATGCCTAGGTTGCAGGTTCGATTCCTGGTTGGGGCTGTAGGGGGCGCAACCAGTCAGTGTTTCCCTCTCACCTTGCTGTGTCTCGCTCTCTCCCCCTTTCTCTCTCTTCTTGTCTCTCTAAAAATCAACATAAACATATTTTCAGGTGGGGATTAAAAAACCTACTCATTAAATTTCATAGCTATAAAGGTGTTACACTTAGAAAAATAATTTTTACAAATAATCCATTGAGTTAGTCTCCCTTCTAGCTCTACTCGAGACACTTTGTCGTTTGAACAGTTGACAAGGGCCTTTTTCCCCTAATTACAAATTAGGGATATTGACTGTTTTTTTTTCTTGTGCAGCAGCTGAAAATTGTAGTCTTTGATCCTGTATGTTTAGTGCTTTTACTCTTTAAAAATAGTAAATCATTCACTGAATCTTAATGAGAGATGAACGAAGTTTGCCCTGACAGAATGAGCTGACAGGCTCACTCCCATGTCTGTGGCGCTGAAACAATGACCATTTTACGCACATTGGAAATTCCGTGAGCATGGCCCTGGTCAGAGTGAAGTTCATAGGGAGTCTCCGCCTTCCCCTGCACTAGCCCACCACTGAGCTTTCTCAGCTCCCGAGTTCTGCTGGCTGGGCCGCTTGGCGCTGCTCATAGCCATGGTGGTAACATTTTCTGGCCCTCATTTAAAAGACCATTTCAGTTAAAAGATAAAATGTTCTAGGTATCTCTTAAAATGAACACTTCGGGGTTTTTCTTTCTGTTTTTATAGGGGGACACCTGGGGATATTCTCTGTTTCTTTTCAAAGAATAAACTCTCTAAGAGAGCTATGCTTTGTTTTTGTTTTAAGAAAAACCAAGCACCTTTAAGTAAAAAATCAGAGCAAAAAAATAATCCAAACGCCCATCAGCCAGTGACTAGAGCAGCAAACTGTGGTATGGCTGTTCGCTGGCGTAGTGCTGAGCGTAAGTGTGGGCACGCGGATGCGCCGCAGTGACGTTACGCTGAGTGAAAGGAGTCACACGCGGAAGGTCACGTATGTAGTCCCTGCGGCCTGCCCAAAGGAGGCCCATCTGTAGGCGCAAAATACAGACCCGTGTTTGCTTGGGGCTGGGGGCTGGGGGCCAAATACAGACCCGTGGTTGCCTGGGGCTGGGGGCGGGGAGCCAGGGGGCCAGAGGGCGCTTGGAGGTGACGGGAATGTGCGGAAACTGGATTGCGGAGACGCTTCTGCAGCTCTGCGCCTGCTGCGCGTAGGTCGTGGAACCGCGTCCTCAGAGTCAGGGCATCACATGGTCTGCACGCTGTGCTTCAGTAAGTTACACCTCGAGTTTTAGAAAGTCACGGCATCTGAGAGTACACATAGTGTATACTTCTGTAATCCTCCCCCAAGGATATGTTTACTGATTTTAGAGAGCGAGAAGGGGGGAGGGGGGGGAACATCAGTGTGACAGAGAAGCATCGATCACCTGCCTCCCGACCACGGACTGAACCTGTGACCCAGGTGCGCGCCCTGATGGGGGACCAAACCCTCAGCCTTCGGGTGCACGGATGACGCTCCAACCCACCGCGCCACCCGGCCAAGGCCGTAGTGCACGCTTTTGTGCTCAGTTCTCTTTTGGACATTTTGCGTTTTTACCTTTATTAAGATATGATAGATGTGTTTGTACACATGTATGGTATACATGCACATCTGCACACATACATGATACACGCCTATACATATGCATAGATATGTATGTGAGGAAATGTGTTTTCCCGTGCACACGCATGTGCACCAGCTGCCCAGCTCAGGCTACAACGTATCTCCAGCGTGCCACAGGCTCCCTCACACCCTTCCTTGTCGGTGCCCCAGAGGTGAGCGCTGGTCTGACCTCGAGCTCCAGGCATTATTAGTTTTGCCTGTTCTTAAAATGCACAAAACTGGAGTCATCTGGTGTGTACCTTTCGTGCCTGCTCTTTTTCGCTCAGTGCACTGTCTGTGCCATCCATTTGGGCACCAGTGTTACATACTGGTTTGTAAAATTCCATTTTACAAACCATAAGAGGGGGCTTCCCCCTCTTATTGATGAACATTGGCACGGTTTCTAGTTTAGCATTCTTATGAATAAGCTGCTCTGAGAGCATTTGCACACATCTTTGCGGGCGTGGACGCTCGTTTTTTGAGGACGTGTACTCAAGGGCAGGGTATCGGGCTGCAGAGTGGACAGGTGCTGAGTTCAGGTGCACACTGCCAGCAGCTTTACCCAGTGGGTCCATCATCCGTGCCCCTCCCAGCAGTGGACGAGAATTCCAGTTCCTCCTTGTTGTCAGTGTGTTTCGCACTATTCATTCCCGTGGGAACATGCTGGTGTCTGCCTGCGCTCATAGTTTACATTTGCCTAATGCACATTGAGGTCGAGTGCCTTCTAATATGCTTGTTGGCCATTTGGATGTTATCTCTGGTGAAATGCCTATTTAAGCATCTTGTCAAATTAGACAAGCAAATTAGATTGTTTGCCTTTCTCGTATTGATTTTGGGAGTTTTTAATATATTCTGGATGGTAGTCCTTTGCCATATACACGTATTAAAATATCTTTTTTCAGTCTGTAGCTTGCACTTTTCATTCTTTTAATAATGGCTTTTTATTGACAGAAATTCTTAATTTTTAGGAAATTTATCCACTTTTAATTTTTTTATTCTTAAAGGAAAATTTGTAGATTGTTAAATTCTAGAGTGGCAATACTATCACCATAATCCAGTTTTTTTTAATGCTGTTAGAAAAAACCTTGTCCCAAGGCCTATATGAAATACTATTTCAATCAAAATTCTCATTGCAAAATTATCATTCCTAGTACTACTTCTTCACGTGGTAAAAGTTTCTACTCATTCCAAGCGTAAGTGTTATGCATGCTGTTCTATAACACGTACCACACACGCTGCATATTAATCCTTTGCTTATCTCTCTGACCACTCCCTTCGTTGGGAAATATTCTTACGTGCAGTTTAAGAGCCTAGATTTGGGAATCAGTCAACCCTAGCTCTGCCCTTTACTGGGTCTCCCTGGGCCTCAGTGTCCTCAGCTGCGACCCAGAGGCCATAGCCTCTGTCTCCCCGGCTCTTCCTCAAAGATGCCAGCGATGATGTCTGTGCAGAGCTTGTTAACAGAGCCGGCTGCCTAGTAATGGTGCATTAAATATGGATGGTGATGACAACGAAGATGATGATGATTTTACCTTCAAGTCAAGGACAAGGTCAAGTTCATTCTTGTCTTCTAGCACCTAACATGGAAAATATTTGACTCAGCTTTCCTGCAAGCCAGTTCCCCTTGCTAATCACTTATATTTTAATCATTTGGTCGTAATTTGACTTTTTACAATGTCATGGCATTCCTGGAAAGGATGTGGCGGTTCATTATTTGTCCAGATTCATAGCGGTCTTTGAAACCCTGAAGTATATTGTTTGTCTTTTTAACAAGTTCTTACATAGATTTAAACTTAGCCCATATTGCAACTCTCAAATATTTGTTTGTCATGGTAGAACAAAGATTCTTTTAGAACCTCTTTAAATCACTCTGATTTCATCCTGGAAGGAAGAAGGCAACATATGTCAGACCAGTTTGAGAACATACATATTGGATAGTTTGACAAGCCATAATTTCCTGAATAAATTCTTACCAAACTGAAGCTTCTGGGCTTAGTTTCAGTGTTTTCTTTAGTATTATTGCCTCTGACTTTCTTCCAACAGGGCTCGGTCAAGATGTCAGTTATCCTTGCACATTGCAGCCTGGGAGGGTGTACGATCCTTGGCATGTCCCCTGCTCGAGGGTTTCCACAACAGCACGCACTCGTGTGGGTCTATTACTGGCCGTAGTTATTGGAGAGCCCCGCTCCTTCGTTCTCAGTGATCAGGTGAGCTGTAATCTCACAGTCCTTGGAAGTTCACCCTAACACAACGTCTGGTACATTTCTGAGCATTGTCATTTTTCGGTGCTCTCAACTCGCAAAGTAGCAGATTGGTATACCCAGAGATTTCCGACAGCTTCTTTCCCAGAGT
The DNA here is from genome assembly GCA_004027475.1 of Anoura caudifer. NCBI lineage: Eukaryota > Metazoa > Chordata > Mammalia > Chiroptera > Phyllostomidae > Anoura > Anoura caudifer. The sequence goes on along the minus strand of PVKU01011499.1, from coordinate 16,549 downwards.
GACTGGCACTCCTGGGCCCACGGTCTAGTGTGAGAAGACAAGGCCTCCGATGCTGTTTTGGGGAGCAGCTACCCAGACTGCGGGTTCTGATGAGGACGGCGGTGTCAGCCCTGGGCCAGCATTCGGGGTCGGGGTCAGCAGGCGGCTCCTCCCCAGAGCAACATGCAGCGGCCAAGAGAGTATTTGCTCTGGTTCTGACAGACGCCATTCAGCTATGACAAACTTGCCTTCCCGTTTTGTTGTGGGTTCCTAATACTAGAGAACAATGAAACCTTTCTTTTCCATGCGTGTTCATCCAAAGGTCAAAGCCGTTTTACACAAGGGCAGGCACGATCCTGCTGTAAAGTGTGTAGCAGTCTAGTGCGCATTAAGTCCGAGGAGGGGGCCGAGAGAAGTGTTATGCTTACCTCTCCGGAAAGGGCACTTTAATCAAAACACTGATGCAAGATGAGCTCTGAATCTGCCGTTCTGTTGCTGTGCATCTGCATGAAGTTGCGTCTTTGAAACCATCTCTTATTGGAAGGAGTGACACCAGGGAGAAGCACGTGCCCCACGATGAACAGACGAATCCAGGTGCAGGACAGGTGCTGCGCCCGCTTTCACAGCCTCGGTGGTCATCCTGCGGGCGGTGCCCAGCGCTAGAGAGGCGTAGGGGTTTGTAGGGGTGGGGAGAGGGGTGGTTCTCCCCATTCGGACACACAGACGCTTGTGTCTTTCCTTGTCCGGGCATTTCCCTGGGTGGGTCACGACAGTCGGGGACAAGCCGGTGGCTGCCGTTCCGATGCAGCAGGACGACGGAGTGTGACAGGATACACACAAGTCGGTGGTCTTGAGGCAATCCTTGACCATTGCTGGCACAGACAGACTGAAAACCTTCCTGTCCTGTGGCGGTAGCCTTCCCCACCCTCTCAGCGGCAGAGAAGAGCGTTTTCCGGGAAGTGTCCACATGTCCTGGGTGAGGCGGTCCGACCTCCACTCCCCTCTAGGGCTCATCCCTGCACAGGCCCCGGCTGTTCCTGAGCCCCGTGTGCAGAGCGCAGCTGCTCCTAGCAAAAGAAGCGATCGGCAAGTGAGAGGCACACTCACACCGCGTGGCTCATGGAGCAAGAAGACAGGCGGGAGAGGTTGTTAGCTGAGATCCAGAACACGGTCAAGGACCAGCGTTCGACGGGAGGACCGCGCCTGTGAACTGAGTCTGAGATACCCAAGTGGAGTTGTGAAATAAACAGTCGGCTGCGCGAGTCCGAATCCCAGAGGTGACAGCGGGTCTCACCGTAAACCGGGTGAGTCACATGCCCATTGAAGGCCTGGGTACAAATCCCGTTGCACGTGAGCGTGAGAACCGGGAGCAGAGAAGAGAGCCTTGGGGAGCACCTGCGTCTGACGGCTGGAGTGAAAAGTGTTAAGACTCCCTGAGGCTGGAGTGGAAGGAGAAACCAGGGCCAGTTCCCATGACCTGAGTGAAGTGCAGAGACTGTTTCAGGATGGGTCCATGACAGCTGAGCGTAAACGCTGCCGAGGGCTCTGGCGAAGCGTGGAATGCGGAGTGTCCTTGGACCTAACGAGATGGAGGCGGTGGAGGCCCTGCAGTGGCCTGAGCACGGGAGGAGGGGGTACGTGACATCGGAGCAGGGGTGCCAGTCATGGAGCGTGGTAAAGCCTCCTTCCTGCCTCTGCTCCGGGAGAGAGGGGCGGCTTGCAGGGGGCGTGGGCGGCGATGCTGCCGGGCTGAGGCCTGAGGGTCACTCCAGTCTAGACTTGCAGACCGGAAACGAGGAGACCACTTAGTGCGGTCTCGCTGGCTCAGCTGTCAGCTCCTTCCCGCAGTAGCCCGCCGTCTGTCTGTCCACTGGCAGCAAAGCATCCCAGATACGGGGCAGAGTGGGGGACTCAGAGACGAGCAGGCCAAATCCCTGCCCCCGAAGAGCACGCCGTGCAGATGGGGAGCCGCATCCGTGCACAAGCACGAGACCCCCCAGTGAGCGCTGTGGAAGGGGTGAGCAGGGGTACGAGGAGCCCTACGAGAGGACCTGACAGCACAAACGGTTCACCTCTGTCGTCAGTGACTTCACCTGTCCCCTGCCTGCCCCTGCCTGAACGGGGCAGCGAGCAGCTGAGAACGCAGGGACCCTCTGGTTTATCACCGTGCGCCCCCTGCACAGGAGAGGTCACTGATCGGTTTTTGTTTCTTGAAGTCAAGTGCATGCCACATAGTCTGGCTGGGGTGGAGGGGAGAGAGCAAAGGCAGGCATCAGAGGGACCCCCAGGGTGGTCGTGGACCCGGAGGTGTCTACAGAGACGCCGCCGTGGGGATGACAGGAGCCAGGACTTAGACACGGGTGCACGTGGCGTGTGCAGGGGTGAGGTCCTGTTCTGTGCGTCGGGAGGGGGCGTGTGTGTCGGGGCGGTAAGGTCCATCTGAGGCAGCATCCTAACGGTTTTGGGCCTCAGGGCGAGGTTGGATACCAAGGCAGCAAAGCTGCTGAAAAGCTTGTTTGAGCCAGCTGCCCCTGGTGGAGTGCGAGGAGGTGTTGGAAGGGAACACGTCTGGGGAGAGGAGACGGACGTGAGGCCGTGCAGTGTGCTGGCAGGCGCTGAGGAGGAGGAGTGATGGGGTGAAGCCAACAGGGAGAAATGTGCAGTGACTTTGATTTCTGTCCGAACAGGCAGGGAGATGCTCAGCCTTCTGCTGAGGTGGGGACCAGGAGGTGAAGCAGGTCTGCAGGGGAGGTCGCACGTTCCCCTTGCACATCGGGGTGACTTGTGTTGAAGAGTCAGCGATAGGCTCATAACGACGTTGGAGGTTTACAGGTGAAAATAATGACCGCTTGGAAGATCAGCAAATACTATGTCAAGCAAAGAGCAGGGGATGTTGTCGCCATGGGAACAGTGACTTTTCCTACCCAAACAAACAGAACCAGGTCATGCGGGCGTGGAGCTCATACTGAAGGTGGAGAAGACAGACGGTGAACTAGTGGGGAAGTGACATACGACACAGTGCTAAGTGGAGCCCTGCAGTAAAGCAGGGTGCTCTGAGAGAGTGGCAGGACACGCCCCGAGGAGAAGGCGCCTAAGTTGGAGCCTGAAGAAGACCAGGCATGACCGGGGAAGGCGTGCCGTGCTGGGCTCCGGATGGAGAGAGCCGGACCGAGTCCCTGGAATGAACAAGAGGTTAGCAACAGAGGGGGTAGCTTGGTAGAAAGTGGGACAGTGTTTCCAGATAGATAATAAAGAAAATGTACAATTACAATGGGAGAGACCGGTGGTTTTGTTCAGTTTGGGAGTGGACTTCTAAAGAGGCATCTTAACAAAATTACTCAGCCAGAACTCCAAGGCAACAGTAGCCAAACACTGGATCTGATATCGTATAATTCATTACATTCATTATAATCAAACTGAAATCAGTTGCCTTGCCAGAAAAAAAAAGTGACTAATTGACATAGTGTGAAGGTCTTTGAAGAATCTCATTTAATATCAGCAGGTTTGCCAGCAGAATAATCAGAAGGCTAATAAAACAAGTTTTAGTTAAATCCTTACGCATCCTTATGCAGTTCTGTGCTTTGGTGTTCAATTCTTTTGTTGTCAAGGGAAAAAAAGAATAAGGGCAAATTTTGGAAGTTTCACTGTTCAAACAAAAGTGTCCCTTTTACCCACTTGAAGAATCTGACACTTAATACCGTTATTGAATTTTTTGACATCTCTCTGCTCTTCTGAGATTGGAGGACTTTAAATTGGTGCCACTTTTATTAACAGCTGGGCCATCGAGAAGGGTTTTAACATCTTTGTTCCCTGGGAGAAAGGCCAGGAAAGGGATGGACGGTGTGTGGCTCCGCTGCTCTGGTGTCTCAAGAACAAGAACGGGGTTCTGCCCCCACGGAATAGCAGGCGTGGGGCACAACCTCCAGGTGTGTGCTGCACACGCAGTGTCGTGCTCTGCTGTTAAAGCATGGCACATTCTCCAGGTACTAACACGTTACTGTCTTGAGAGTGATACGTATGACAGGGTTAGAGGTCAAGACTAAGTATTTTAATGTCATCAGTTTGGATTTTTTTTTAACTTGTTAAATAGTAGAGAAGACAGGATTAGTTTGAAAGCCACGGCATTAAGATTTCTCTTTCCCACTTGTCCTTTCCATGACTCTTGTGGCGATGTCCCCATCGGAGTGGGCTGGAGACATGTGCCGCCGGCACTTCCTCCAAGGCGGCGTTCGTGTGGGGTTGCCCCAGGCTCCAGCCTGCAGGGAGGGAGGAGTGGGAGTCATATCAGCAATGTAGACAGTGTTGGTCCCATCTCGCAGCCTTCATCCTGTATTTCTTTCCTTTTTGAGCATGGGTATGTTCAAACCCCACTGTCCTGCCGGGCCCGCGCTTCCTCCTGGCCACCCCGTGGCCACTCCACCTCCCCCATTTCACTCCTGCGACTCTCCTGTTTTGATCATTCTCCTTTGCTTCCTGACATCCTCATCACCTTGACCTTTTCAAGCTGGATCACTGGAAACAGGAAACTGCCCTCCAGGCTCCCCGGTGATGACCTAATTCTCAAGTGCTGCGACACTGGTCAGGCTTCTTCCTTCGCCTTCAGCACTCATGTACCTGCAGCGCAGCGAGTCCAGGACCGCCCCAGAGCTGGAGGTGCCGAGTGGGTGTCCGGGTGGAGCCCCCGGGCCGTGGGGAGACGGGCACATAAACCCACAGCGATGCAGCGGGGTCCATGCCGTGATTGAGGTCCGCGTGCACCGGGGCCCACCACACAGCGGGGAGACGCACGCTGCCTGGGGCGTGAGAATGAGCGCGGGTTTCAGACAAGGCGCCCTTCTTCAGGCCGTGCTCGCTGCTTTTTCCTTTCTGCAGCGGACTGTGTAAGTCTCCCCTCTTTCCGGTGTTACGGGCGCACCACGCGGCAGCACTCAGCTGGCCACTGGCCCCCTTCTCCTTCCACTTCCCCACGCCCAGGCTTCCTTGTCACTGTGCATCACGCACAGACTTACAGTGTTGGCTCTGATCGCTCTGCCGACGTCCCAGCTCTTGTCTCCGGTACTTGCTCATGTCGGCATTGCCACATCAGAGGGCTTCTGTACCAGGGGACTTTCAGTGTTTGGGGGGCGGGACATGTATTTGCTGTACGAGATGATCTCACAGGTTGCAGGACATTTAGCATCCCTGGAATAAATGCACCTTACAGATGTTTCTAAATCAAACCTGAGGAAGTAGAACCAGCCTGGCTGAGACCCATTATCTCTTCAGGTTCACCCCATGTGAATCAAACTGAGTATCTCTTCCCCAAATCGGTATCTACCTCTGAAATGGAAATGTCTTTCAAAACGGTCATACGTGCTTCCCCTTCAGGGCATCTTACCTCTGTTCCTGTGATGCGCACACCCTGTTCGCGACACTTCAGGTCTTGGCCGCCTCCTGCCCAGAACGGCTCCTCCACTTCCATCCTTCCCTTACGGCCCATCCTGGGACACCGCCCTGACCGTCCCTTTCGTGTGCTTCGAAACCCCCAGTAACAGGCTTCTACCACACGACTGAGGCTGAATAGGTACCGGGAGAGCCCTTCTCATGAACAATTACAAATGCATGAAAAAAATATTTTTAAAATTCTTTGAAATGTATCCTTGAGCTTGTGTGAAAGCGAGGAAGATCCTTGGAGGCCAAGGTACAGCAAACTCCCGGACCAACAGCCTTAACGAGTGCTGACCCGGAGCCGGCCAGCCGTTCTCTGCCACCCACAGCTTCCGTTTGTTTCCATGGCTGCGTGGGGAAGAAGGGCCTGCCGAGTGATGAGAAGAGTCCCATGTCCCTGGAAAGCAGAATCCAAGGCCTGGACTCTCAGTGGAAAACACCAAAACCCACCCTGCAACTGTTTGCATGGTTGGGGAAAAAATCAAGCTAGGAAGAAAAAAAAAAGGTCAACACCCACACCCCTACCCCCACCCCCACCAGGTATCTGAGAGCAACACAACTGTAACCAGACCTCAGAGCATTCAGCGGATACGTTGTGAGGAGCCCGATCCGACAGGAGGAAATAGCTCTATCCGACAGGAGGAAATAGCCATGAAATGTGTGAGGAAAGAAGGGACTCTGTTGCAAGTCAGTAGAAATAACTCAGCATTTTCAGTTCTGCCAAAACTTCATATATTGAAATTGTCAGATCACGTTGTTTTTAAAGGGGGAATTAAAGATATAATTAAGAAAGACACTATCACAAATAATGAGCATTTGAAAAAGAACTAAGTGAAAATTGTAGAAATCGTAATTGAAAAAATTAAAGGCTGGAATGAGAACAGTAAAATGGAAAATAGATTCTGTAGAAATTTGCCAGAAATCTCCCCAGAGAGAAACACAGTTGTTAAGTATGAAAGAGATTAAGAGCAAGAAAACTGGATCAAATAACATTAAATACATATCTAATTGCTGTTCTGGAAGAAAAGAAAAAAGAAAGGGAAGCCCTATTTGAGGGCCTGTTAACTAAGACCCGAAGAAAAGATGCACGTTCAGATTAAGGAGGCACCATGTATCCACACAAGAGTGAGGGGAAGCCCCAGCTGCACAGAGAGAAAATACAGATTATCGATAAACAGAACGAATATTAACCTGAGCGTTCACTTCTCCACAGTGGAAACCTGAGATACCACAATAATATTGGGAAAAGAACAGCTTCAGGTGATGAAAATGTACACTGTTCAGTCTGGCAGCCACTAGCATGTATGGCCAGGAGACTGCTGAACTGAATTTTATGTTTCATTTTAATTAATTTTAATTTAAGGAGTTGCATTTGGGTGTGGACTGCCTATGGGGCGACATGGATGGGATCGAATAGCGTAACTGACAAGTATAGTTCATGAGCACATACAGAACAATTAGAGAATAAACATTTTTTTCAAGTGCACATAAAACATTTTAAAATACCAACCACAGATTAGACTCTTTAGAACAAATCTCAACTAATTTTAGATTATGGGTATCAAAGTAGATTTTCTTCTCTTACCATGATCTATTAATTTTTTTAAATCCAGTAAAAAGATACCTTTAAAAAAACAGCTTAACATAAAATTGAAAATTTGAAAACACACTTCTAAATAATTTCTGCATGATAAAATTAATAATCAAAACTAGATAATCATATTACCAAATGATAATGACAACCACACAGTTCAAAACATGAGAGAGAGAGAGGTATTTTGATAGAAGTTGTGGTCTTAAATTCATCTATTAAAAAATTAGAAAGGTTAAAAAGTATTAAGCTAAGCACCAACATTAAGAAACTAGACCGACCGCCCTGACCCATGTGCTCAGTCAGTTGGGTGTGGTCCTGCAAAGCGAAGGGTCCCGGTTCGATTCCCTGTCAGGGCACGTGCCTGGGTTGCAGGTTTGGTCCCTGGTTGGGGTGCATGCTGGGGACGGCCGGTCGATGTTTCTGTCTCACATTGGTGTTTCCCTTTCTTTCTCTCTCCCTTCCCTTCTTTCTAAATAAAGTTAAAAAAGTAAATTAGACAAAGGACCCTAGAATATATACAAAGAACATAAAGAGATAAAATAAATGTAAAAGTGTTACGGAAGGAAACGACTCAACACGCAGTTGGATGGTGGAGCACGACCCTTTATTAACGTGCACAGGCCCAGAGGAGTACAGACCCCAAATTCTGAGCCCCGAGCCTTGGCTGAGCAGGGCTTTTATTGCTTTCTGGACACCCCTCCCTATGTAGCAAAAGCAGGAGGTACAGAAGCTGATGCAAAAATAATTAAAATAACTCTAGTCCTGAGGTGTCCTTATCTGAAGCTGGGTGCTCTGGAGCCAAAGTGGGAGTTAGCTGCTATGTGCAGACGGGAGTTAGCCTTGAAGAATCATAATCTGAAGCTGAGTGTACAAAAGCCGAAACAGAAATTATGACTGCCTGGCTGAAATCCAGCAGCTGGCTGGCATCTTCTAAGTAACCTAAACAAACTCTTTCCTAGTTCCCGGTCCCTCCTCTGGGTCACCTTAACCTAGCTGACTTTTCCTCTACAAAAGCAAGAATTAATGAAATACAAATCAAACATACAAAAAGATTAACAAAGCTGATTCTTTGGGGAAAAAAACTAATGAAATCAATAAACTTCTGACTAGTTAGGAAAAAGAAATAAAAAGGGCGCAGCAGTAGAAATGAAAAAGGGGACACAAATACAGATTCTTACCTGTACATTGAAGTGTTTACGTGCGACGGACGAGTTGGTAGAAAAAGAGAGCACGTGAGTGGGTACGACAGATATGCAAGAATGTAAACTTCTGTAAGTGAATGTGATCTTACAACGGGAAAGACACTAGATTATATTAGCCTCCTAGAGTTTACAAATCACTCCAGTCTCACGCAGCTCTCAAACCAGTCTCTGAGGCCCGAGTTAACTTGGTACTAAAGCAGGGTGAGGAAACAAGGTCAGGCCGGGTCACTGCTGAACTTAGTAGCAAAATGCTAAACAGAAGGGCAAAGGGAATCCAGCGCAATGGATAATGGTTTTCACAACAAAGTTTATTTTTCACAAGTACTCCTGTTTGTAAAAAGCTGTAAGTGCAATTCACACTGACAGATAAAAGGGAGAAAGCATTATCATTTCTTTAAGTGAAGACAAAGCATTGAATTAAATTAAATATCAATTCATGTTTTAAAAAACTGCAGCAGATGATAAATGGAAAAGAACTCCCTTGAATAAAAAGATGAAATGTTTTTTAAAAGTAAGAGTAACATCATAATAAACATTAGAAAGGACATAAAGAACACCCTTGTCACTCTCTTAGTTAAATATTGAGTGGTGGGCATTAGGCATCGAGACAGGAAAGAAGGCAGAAGACGAGGAGGAAGAAATACACTATCATTACTCATGAATGACAGTGCAGGCTTGCAGAAATTAAAAATATCAGTGCATTAATTATTTGAACTAATAAAAGAGTTTAACAAGTTTTCTAGATCCACTATCAACATAAAAAAATTCCACTGTATTTCTCTGTACGTACCATCACAAAGTGTTTCATTGTGTAATGTTTAAAAATGTACCATTTCTGAATAAATCTAACAAATATGTAAAAGGCCTTTATCAAGAGAGTTTATTCAGAGATGTTGTAAAACATCAAAATGGACAGATTTATCATGACAATAAATAGGGTGTGTATATTGTAAGCATGAAAATTTTTCATCAGTTTATTGATTGATTCAGAGTAATTCAGTTCAAAATCGTAGCTGGATATTTTTTTCTTTTTAATTGAGGCGAGATTTACTAACACCACATGAAGTGAAAATTTCTGTGGCGCTTAGTGCATTCACAGTGGTATGCAACTATGATATTTATGTGGTTTCAGAACATTCTCATCATCTCAAAGGAAATCACATTTGGATTAAACAGTTGCTCTGAACACATCTCCCCCCCCCCCCGCCGCCCCCACGCCTCCAGCCGCTGGGAACTACAAGTCTTTGTTCTGTTTCCATGGGTTTCCCTCTTCTGAACACAAACCTGAGGGAAAAAGTCAGACTGGATTCCTACATTAATATGTGATTAACAAAAAATAATGCCAGGTAATTTCAAGAACTAAATGGGATTGTAAAGCTTTAAAATCATGTATAATACACTAGGTAAAAATATTTATGATTTTAGGGCAATAAACAAAGATGAAAAATGGTAATAAATTCAACTAAAAAATAAAATTAACACTTCTTTATTAAAATCACCATTAAAAAGTGAAATTGCCTTATTATAATTGTTAAAAGATTATTCTCCTAAGCATTTTCTACATGTTGATAAAACACAAAATAATCCAATAAGAAAATGGGCAAAAAATGAACAAATATTTTTTAAAATAGGGAAATATAAATGAACAGTAAACATGAAAGACAACAATCTTACAAGTTATCAGAGAAGTATACCTGAAACCAAAAGGAGACGATACTTGTCATTCACCAGTTGTCGAAAGTGAACAGCATCGATGCCGAGGGTTGCCGAGGATTTCGGTCTACAGGGAGTTTTCATGCAGCGCTGGTGGGACTCGGTGTTCATACGCATGCTTAGGAAAACAGTTTGAAAACCTGCAAACCATGTGACCTAACAACCGCACTGCCGATAAGGGTCAAAACCCTGACACATTTTCACAGAGCATGTTGGAAAAGCAGAAGCCTGGACGCGCCCAGGGTTTGTTAATATTAGATGCAGCAAAGTATGACGTGCTGAAAGAGCAGCGTGTTATAGAGCAACGGTCATGAGTAAACGAAGCACAAGGCCCTTGTATTATTCGTGTACCGCACACAAACTTACATTCGTGTGTATAAAGTAGTTTAACATTTAAAATAGGAAAAATCTGGCTTCATTATTTAAAAACTAACACCACGATGAACGTGCCCACAACCATTTCTCTGACCCAAAATCCTGACTCACTACGCCGATGACCCCGGGGTTCCCAACAGGAGTCAGGTGTTTCCTGACTTCGCCTCCGCCCGGCCGTCCAGCAGATTCTGAAATGCTCACATCCTCCGTCTGGTTTTCTAGACCCTACTCTGCGGGCAGAGCTGCAGTGGGACCCGCCTCCCCCGGAGGCTGTCCAGGCCGGCTGGGTCGGGGGCACTCACGCCCCTCTCCAGGATTCGGAGGACCCGCCGTCTGCACCACTGCTCTGACATCCAGCGTGTGCTCCTTCCATCTATTGCATGTGTATCCTGTCAGATCTCAAGGCTCAGAGCTTTCGTGATTGTAAAGGACTAACCATAAACGTCACTCCGCTAACTCAGAACCAAAGGGAGCCACAGGTCCTGTTCCTGTTCCCCAGATTATCTCTCGGCACTGAGGATGTGCTTCTTGACTGATTAAACACGTCATTTCAGGTGCAAAGCAGTGTTTTGCTACTCATTTGGAAAGTCGTAGCCACCTTTTACGTATAAAACAAGCTGAGGTACACCCATTATCAACCAAAAAAAGTCAAGGCATGGGGTATTCGAGACAGTGAAACAGTAAGCTGGGATAAGGCATGTTTTGTCAAACACATAGTTTTTTCATGAAGATCAAAAGTAAAGGGAGCAGCCAGTACTCACACCAATCATTGTTCCTGAGATTCAGTTAATGCCCTCATCATTTATTCCATAAAGAGGAAAAGAAATATTTAAAATAATTGGCTAGGGCTCTTCCGGTGAAAAAGACCATAGAGTGTAGTATTACATTACACGCACATCCTGTGGTTCCATCCAGTCACTCGGGTGTGATTAACCGCGTTTGCTCCTGGGGCTGTGGTACAAAGGAAGTGACCAGGGTTTCTGAGGGCACCAAGGAAGCCGTGATCTCTGAAAATCGAAGCCATGTTAACCTAGAGTGGGTTGGCCTGTTCTGCTCTACGTAATGCTCAGAATTGTGAACTCCTGTCTAATCCATCACTTCGATTCCATTCAAATTAATGGAATCTAATTCATTTGAATAGGATTCAAAGCGATTTGATTCAACTCAGTCAAATTGCGCTCCATGGAATCAGTCCTTGATTGAAATCTATTAAATTCAATTCAGTAAAATAAATTTAAATATTATGCAGTGGAATTAATTTTCAATTAATTAACATTTCAGTTCAGGGCCATTTTGATCTCAACCTCAGTTCTCCATTTCTAAATTTGGACCCTATTCAAATTAATGAAATATAGTAAAATCCAGCGTAATTCTGAAAGATGCAGCATGAGGCTAATGAACTGCATTCTCTTCCTCTCGACCCTGATCAGGTGAGTTTAGTGACATTCATGACAGGGAGGGAACTGTCCGTCTGACTGCCGCACTGAGCGTTTACATCCTAACTTCAAAGTGAGGAGGTCCCCACTTTGCATCACTGTCTGTAATAACTCACAAGACTTCCTGGCATTCATTCTGTTTGGTCTTTATGTTGACACAGAATGGCATACAATTAGATGGGAAACAACAGAAACTCATCATCCAGCTGAATAACCTGATTTCGCAGAATTTATAAAAAGCTTGAGAAATAGTCTTTTGTATCTTTGAGAATGCCAATATATATGATTTTTAATTTTATTTTCAAAGTTTTTTTGACATAAATAATAAAATACAAGCATTTGGGCTCAGGATCATGGTTATAGATTTGCAGAAAAACAGTGTTAGAATGACCAGATTACTCGGAAAAATAAATAACGTTTTAAATGGAGGTGTTCGTGTTAACGCTGTCGTCAGCTCTCACCTGGAAGACAGCGTCCTGGACTGAACCCCAGGGAGGCCTCTCTGTTCTCTGAACTGAACCCTCACGGTCATTTCTCCAGGGCTGTGCATGGCAGACCCATCTGGTGACAAGGGTCTCCAGGACATTAGTGAGTCTCAGGTGCTTCCTCTGAGATTCTTAGTCTGCGGGCCAGACGGGAGCCTCAGATGAGTCCTGTCTTAGGTTAGTTGGGAACACTTCCATACACTGGTCTCCCAGTAGGGGGCAGGACCACCACCTCCCTAGTCTTGCTGCGAGGCCTGGAGGCTGACTCGGGCTGCCCTGGTCCAGCTCCTGGCAGTCACTGCCAGGAACACACCCACGTGGGCGGGAGAGGCTGCCTCCCTTTCAGCCAGAGAACTAACTGCAGGAGTCGTGCGTGGCCTGCTCCCCGTTCCAGTGTCTGGGGACAAGGGCAGCCGTCAGCGCCAGCTTCAAGGGCCCTGGACCCCAGGGACTGCCCCTCTGGTACTGAAGGAGGGGGATCCTGTCCTGCGTACTCTCCGGATGACAGCTGTCAGGTTATCTGGAGGGCCAGCTCTGCAGTAGTTGTAGGACCTGCACATCTGCCCTCCTCCAGCCCGCCCGGAGCTTACTTCCTGTAAGGTCTGACCTCCTCCTTCTCTGGGTCATTTGCATCGGAAGGAAGGTTCTCCCAGGTACTGAAGTGCTGGTCACATACATTCTGGGATCACACCAATTCTTCGGTTGTCTTTACCTAGGAAGCAGGTTCTCACCGTTCATTCCTACCTGGGTGCCAAGTACTCTGATCAGAGTGGCCGGCTGAGAGTGACTGATGAAGTGGAGAAAAAATGGTTTGGCGGTGCCGTGATAAAAATGGAAGCGGGGAGGAAGTGGGAGACTTGTCAGAGCGCAGTCACTTTTTTAGAAAAAGGATCCTGCCCTGGAGGGGCTTCAAACAGCCAGAGGTGCCTAAGAGCAGGGGGAGGGCTGCAAGGAAGCTGCCAGCAGGGGGCGCTAAGCAGAGCGTTGTAAGGCAGGTTTCTGCTGTTTTAGTACCTGTTCTGTTTCCTCTGCTAAAAAGCCCCCTGTGAGTCTGTAACAGAATTTGTAGACAACTAGATAGTAGTAGTTATAATAAAACTAGGTTTTATTAAGCTAACATGGTGCTTTTAAGCTTTCATTTTGGAGACTGTAAACCCTCATGGACTTGTTTATAACATCCTCTAGAAGTGGATGGAATGGAACTAATTAAATGTCCCCGCAACCATACTGGGTCACATCACCAAGTGTACCAGGACACTGTTTATTTGCGAGAACTATTAAGTTCCCTTGTGTAGCCCAGAAGGTCCAAAGAACCCATTTTGCACATCGCAGGCAGGTGCCACATTTATCACAAGAGGTCCCTCTGCAGTTGCCCATGTTTCTGGAACAGCTCGTTGTTACTGGGAAATGACAGCATCCACTGGTTTCTCTAAGTCTTGGGAAACAAGGAGCCTCTTTTCTTTTTTCTCTTTGCCAGTGTAATCACCCAAACCGTAATAAACCCATCACGATAACAGCCTGATCGTGAGTGAGTACAGACGGTATGGTGGTTATGTGTAATGCAGTCCGCGTTCGGCTCTTTTACTACAACGCGCCTGCCTTTGGAAATTCAGCTTCTAGTTAACTCGCAGTGGGGCTCATCATCACCTAATCTTGTCCCGGCGATCACACCTGCTTAATAAAGTTAACAGAAACCTTCACCTTCTGAGGATGGAGAAGTTCTTGAACTCTTGACACTCGGTAATTAAATTATTGGTTTTCTAACCACTTCTTATTCTTGTCTTTAAAAAAAATCTTTTCATTTTTATCGCCTTGAACTGCTTCCCCCCAAAGCCAATTAACAGGTAAATAATGACTTGATAACAAAAACTAGAACTTCATTAGCATAGCAATTCTCTGCTCAAAGCAAATTCAATTGTTCTCTTCTTGCTGAATACTAAATTAATCATTTATTTTTTAATTTAATTTTGTTTTATTTATTCGAGAGGGAGAGGTTTGTTGTTCCACTAGGTTATACATTCATTGGTTGATTTTTTAAAATATTTTTTAAAGATTTTTATCTATTTTTTTAGAGAGGGGAAGGGAGGGAGAGAGAAACATCAATGTGTGGTTGCTTCTTGCGTGCCCCCCACTGGGGACATGGCCTGCAACCCAGGCGTGTGCCCTGACTGGGAATCAAACTGGTAACCCTTTGGTTCACAAGCCTACACTTAATGCACTGGACCACACCAGCCAGGACTCATTGGCTGATTCTTGTATGTGCCCTGACCAAGTATCAAACCTACAACCTTGATGTATCGAGATGACACTAGCCAACTGAGCTACCCAGTCAGGGAATGATTTATTTTAATGAGAGTAATTTAATTTAACCAAATTAGCCAGTGCTGCTAAGGATGAAAGTTGTTCTTTCCCTGGATTATACTTTTCTGATTGGCTTTCTTCTGCTCCTGGCACATGTGGAAGGGGCTCAGCAACACATTTTGCACTGCACTTAACTTCTTATCCTAGGGAGGAAAACAAAATAGCATTGATTTTTGTCTCGCCCTAATTGAGACCATTAGCAACGTAAGACTAAAGTATTGTGATTTAAGGAAGAGGCAGGAGGTGGGGCAAGAAATGAGAAACTGGGCTGCTCTGACCTGGTCACTCATGTGTCACCTCCCTGCAGTGAATAAAGAAAGTGTCATTGTGGATCCCTTTGGACCCTGTCCTGGTGCCTGGGAAGGTCCCTTCCCTGCAGGGAACCAAGGGTCTGCTATGTAAGATGAGCTTCAAGCCTGCATCCCAACAAGCTCAGGGCTCCTGCTGGAATACCCACCACCCATGACGGGGAGACTCCCTCTCCAGGGCTGCTCTGTACGATAGGCTGCTAACCGTCTTGCTTCTTTTACTGATACCACTCTGATTTGTATGAAGCGTACTGAGCCAGCTCTTTTGGTTTGCACAATTCCCCATCACTCTCTATAATGAAACCCTAACGTTGTTAGATTGTTCTAGTCACTGGAAGGAATAATCACCAGTGGAGTTGAGGCTCTGAGATACATACTCTCATTAGTTATTTGAGGCACAGACAGCACAAGGGTGCTTCCTCCCAGGCCATCCATCACCTCCGGTTCTCTGGGTGTCCGCTTCGTTTCCTCCCCTCCACCATGTGTGCTAGTGTCCCCTAGTTTCCAGAAATAATGATAGTAACCAAAAAAGCCTTTGAAGAAAAAAATTAGTGTCAGGTCATCTTGAAAAGATGCAGAGCAACAGATGATGGCATAACCCGTCCAGGTCACGGTTCTCCGCTTTCAGGGGCAGGTGGTTTGTCCGGGAGATGCCAGGCGCCTTTGCAAGCTGACCCGACAGCGTCCACCTCTGCCCTCCTCCTGAGACGTGGGCAGCGATGGACTTAGCGGTGACCTCAGGTAGCCCACAGGCCAAATGACCTGGGTCAGATTTTATAGTTTCCATAAATGGGATTTTTTTATGCCTTGTTTATATACTCTTGACTCCATCAGAAGAAAACAGGAGTTTTTCATTGATTGTGTTTCGACGTTGGGAAGCATCAGAAGCTGGATGCTTTACTCTGATGGAAAGGGAAGGGAGAAGCAAAATAAGGGGCAGATGGAAAGCAAACACAGCCCCTTCCTTATCTGCTGGGACGAGGCTCAGGGAAGCAGAAAGCAGGACCCAGCACAGGCCCTCATCTCAGAGAGCTGGCTTCTTCCTCCATCCACAGCATATATATATAAGTAGCTTTTGCAAATTAAGTCAACACAAGTGGAAAATCTGGGTATTTGAAGGAAGTAGGAAAATGCCTGAATAACTCCTTCCCAGCTTCAGAGCATGAGCAAGCCAGAACCTTAGTCCCAGTGAAGTTCCAAGACTGTAAGTCGCCCTCCTTTGACTGAAACTGTTCCTAAGGGAGACAGGTGGCAGATCTGAGGAAGGACTGCGTGGTTTTCACATCATCCCGGTGTGGCCCTTACTCCCTTCAGGGGATCAGTATTGGCTTAGGTGGCGTGTCCGTTCGCGTGATAACTCACCGAGTGCAAGGCTTTTTCCACGGGTTTATTTCCAGCACTCGTGCAGACGCTGGGACGCATGGACGCTCAGCGTCCCGGAAGTGGGGGTGGGTTATTATAATGGACTTGTGACCCTGCACCTGGAGATTTTGACTGGCTAGCCTTCCTAGCTTGCTGGCCAGCACCGCCTCCAAGAGAGTCCGGCCATTCCCCAGCTCCCTGCCGGGGATGCTGTTCTCAGGGCTCCTCGTTCCCTCCTTCCATCCCTGCCTCTGCCTGCTGCCACCTGGCTGCTGCTTCCACCTGAAACTCCTCTCAGCAAAGCCTT
>PVKU01011498.1:13909-42991 GCA_004027475.1 Anoura caudifer | reverse complement strand
GCTCTAATCCCTTCCCCTTTTCCCTGGATATTCCTATCCCTCTCCTCTCTTGTTCTCAATTTTAGTGTCTTTGGTTATATTATGCTTGTTTGTTTGTTTTTTTGATTAGGTTCCTGTTAAAGGTGAGATCATATGGTATTTGTCTCTCACCTCCTGGCTTATTTCGCTTAGCATAATGCTCTCCAGTTCCATCCATGCTATGAACATATGAACCCCAATGTTCATAGCAGCACAATTTACAATAGCCAAGTGTTGGAAGCAACCTAGGTGCCCATCAATAAATGAATGGATCAAGAAACTATGGTACATTTACACAATGGAATTCTACGCAGCAGAAAGAAAGAAGGAGCTCCTACCCTTCGCGACAGCATGGATGCTTTTAAAATAAGTTTAGACTCCCTGGCTAGTGTAGCTCAGGGGATTGAGCGCAATCCTGTGAACCAAAGGATTGAGGTTCGATTCCCAGTCAGGGTACATGCCTGGGTTGCAGGCCAGTTCCTGGCAAGGGATGTAGGAGAGACAACCATACATTGATATTTCTCTCCCTCTCTCCCTCTCTCCTTCCCTTCCCCTCTAAAGATAAATAAAATGTTAAAAAATAAAATAAAATAAAATAAGTTTAGACTTCACATGGATTTAAATTTAAACTCCCTAATGATAGTATTCCCAAAAAGCTTGAAGAAAATAAATAAATGTATCTGTCTATAGTACTAGTGTACATGTCCTGTCTCTGAATGGGTTTTCAGAAAATTATTTTTAGGAACCACCAAATTTTAGTTTGAAAGTTGGTGTTTTTACACTTGAGTCATATATGAAAATTTAAGGGTATTTTATGACCATAATTGTCTAATTAGATGCTATTCTTTTGAAAATGCAATGAGCTATATTTACAAACTTTTTGTCTATAAATATTTAAAAATAAGATGGTGACAGGTGGAATGAAAACTGATGACTAATAAAACAGAAAGTTTTAGATCTTGAGGAATAATACAAATAACCTAATAAAAGATAAATAGTATGAACATTTAACCCTTTTGTACTTATTGTGAAAAAGAAAATGTGTGGTTTGTTTAGATATGTAGCTCTTCAATTCAAAAAGATATTTTAAAGCTACTAATCCCTATTTTTATTTAAAGGGAAAAAGAGACTTAAAAAAAGAAATGGTAAAGAAAATACTTTTATGTTAAAGCATCTTTTACATACCTTAGAAAAGCTAAATTTTTCTATAGGTATACTTTTTTTACAACACATTTTATGAAATTTATAACTCTGGAAATAGGAATTTGTTGTGTTATTAATTGCAAATGTCCTTTTAATTCAAGGTTGAATTAAAAGAATATCTGAAAATAAATGATGCAATATATAAGGTTGACAGTAAAGCTGAGACTGGCATGACATTTTCACATCTCCTTAATTATCAGGTAATATTAAAACCCTTGAACTCTAGGTTCCCAAACATTGTGCCCAACTCCCCTGGAGTACCACAGAAGATTTACATGGGTACCATGGGATATTTTAGATTTTTGAGAGAAACCTCTGATGCTTGAAATCTGTTGGGCAACATACAAACTACTGGTCGAAGGTAGTTACTTTCTTTTTCAACATCTGATCACACTACATTCCTTTCTATCATATCATATCTTAGTGAAGTTGGGGTTTTGTTTGGGTTTTTTTGTGTTTTTTGCAGTTACTATAAGCAAACACCATGCAAAAATCAATATGGGACCGGAAATGAGAGTAGCTACATTTAATCTAGTTCCAAGGTTCCAAATACTGCAGTGTACAATTGTGTACACATCCCATTAGTGGGCTGTTGTGGTTATTTAAGAATAATGTAAACATATTTTTCATTCAGCTGATGTATATTGTTTATGCAGACAGCTGCTAAGTTGAAAGGAAATATATACTTATTAAGTTGTTTAGACCTAACTCCCAATTAATAGAACTATAATTCTTTTGGCCTTGGAGCTCCATAAAACAAGAAAATTTGGAGACCCCTCCCTTAAATGTTCATTCATTTATCAATAAGAGAAAAGAAACATCTATGGGCTATTTAATTCAGATATTGATGTATGGAAATGTTAATGTCTACTGTATTAATGTTCTATACATATGATATTAATAAGGGGAGAAAGGGATTTTACAACAGTTTTAGAATTGTATGAATTCTAATTCATAATTAGTTTTAGAAAGTCAAAGGAAGTGAGATTTTAAATACCTTTATATTTTTCATGTTCTTTGAGTTTCTTATGTCTGCTTTATAAATATATTTTTATTTCTAAAAATATCCTGTAGTATGATTGAATCTATGTTTTTTAAAACTAGTACTAATTATTAAAGGTATATCTTATTTATGTAGTCCTTTAACTATTATTAGAATCAATCTGTGTTTCTGTGTGTGGACTTTTTTGTGCTGCTTTTGTGAAGATAAGCATGCAATGGAGTTATTTATAGTATTACTATTTTTGCTTCTTTAATTAAAAACTGAATATACCTAACAAAATTCTAATAACCTAAGAGAAAAGTGAGACTTAACATTTTGGTGTGTAATATAGATTTCATTTTTTCTTTTAAGTGATCAGATTTACTATATCATAAATTCAAATTTATGGATGATTTACTTATCTTTCAGAGCACACTGGTAAAAAAAAATAGGCTTTTATGGTTGCTAACCTTGTTGCTACATCTTGTTATACAGTATTCTGATACTCTGAAAAAGATGGATCCTGATCACTTGGTAGCATTGGTGACAGAAGTTATTCCCAATTATTCCTGCTTAGTTTTTTGTCCCACCAAGAAGAACTGTGAAAACGTAGCAGAAATGATATGCAAATTTTTAAGCAAGTATGTTAATCTTTTAAAAATATTCTGTTCTGTTTTATATTTGTCATAATTTACATGCTCTGTATTATGTTTATTGAACAAGCACTAATTACTTCTTACAGAACATTATGTTAAGTTGTTGTACTAGATTCAAAAGGCCTTGACCTTGAAGAAAGTTTAGCTATGAAATTCACATGTGAAATAGAGAAAAATTCTAAGATTCCATGTATATGAATGCTAATACGAGTATAGTGGATTAGATCAATGATTCTCAACCTTGGCTGCACAGTGAATCGGGGGTTTTTAAAAATGCCCAAGTTGCATCCTAGACAAATCAGCATCTCTAAGTATGGGACCCAGGCATCATTCTGTGAGGTTCCCTGGGCAAGTCCAAATTGCAGCCAAAGTCAGCCACTGGCTTAGATGGTCAAAGGACTAATCACTGAAATCACTATGGGGATACATTGTATCTTCAGCTTAATTTTCTCTTTCTTTTTAAAAGATTTTATTTAGTTTTTTCTTAGAGAGAGGAAGAAAGGAGAGAGAGAGTAAGAGAAACATCCATGTATGAGAGACACTTCAATTGGTTGCCACTCATACGCCCCCTGGCGTATGGGACCTGGCCTGCAACCCAGGCATGTGCCCCGACTAGGAATTGAACCAGTGACCTTTTTTTTTTAAATATATATTATTGATTATGCTATTACAGTTGTCCCATTTTTCCTCATTCCCCTCCACCCTGCACACCCCTTCCCTCCCACATTCCCCCCCTTTAGTTCATGTCCATGTGTCATAAGTTCTTTAGCTTCTACATTCCCCACACTATTCTTGCCCTCTCCTGTCTATTTTCTACCTACCATCTATGCTACTTATTCTCTGTACCTTCCCCCCTCTTTCTCCTCCCACTCCCTTGTTGCTAACCCTCCATGTGATCTCCATTTCTGTGTTTCTGCTCCTGTTCTAGGTGTTTGCTTACTTTGCTTTTCTTTTAGGTGTGGTTGTTAATACCTGTGAGTTTGCTGTCTTTTTACTGTTCATATTTTTTATCTTCTTTTTCTTAGATAAGTCCCTTTAACATTTCATATAATAAGGGGTTGGTGATAATAAACTCCTTTAACTTGACCTTATCTGAGAAGCAGTTTATCTTCCCTTCCATTCTAAATGAAAGTTTTGCTGGATGTAGGTCCTTGACTTTCATGACTTGGAATACCTCCTTCCATCCCCTTCTTGCCTGGAAGGCCTCTTTTGAGAAATCAGCTGACAGTCTGATGGGAACTCCTTTGTAGGTGATTGTCCCCTTATCCCTTGCTGCTTCTAGAATTCTCTCCTTCATTTGAATCTCGGGTAATGTAATTACGATGTGCCTTGGTGTGTTCCTCCTTAGGTCCAACTTCTTTGGGACTCTCTGAGCTTCCTGGACTTCCTGGTAGTCTATTTCCTTTTCCAGATTGGGGAAGTTCTCCTTTATTATTTGTTCAAATAAGTTTTCCACTTGTTGCTCTTCTTCCCCTTCTGGTACCCCCATAATTCGGATGTTGGGATATTGAAAGATGTCCTGGAGGTTCCTAAGCCTCTCCTCATTTTTTTGAATTCTTGTTTCTTCCTTGTTTTCCGTTTGGTTGTTTCTTTCTTCCTTCTGGTCCACTCCATTGATTTGAGTCCCAGTTTTCCTCCCATCTCTATTGGTTCCCTGTGCGTTTTTCTTCATTTCACTTATTGTAGCCTTCATTTTTTCATCTAATTTATGAGCAAAATCAACCAATTCTGTGAGCATCCTGATCACCAGGGCTTTGAACTGTACATCTGATAGGTTGGCTATCTCTTCATCGCTTAGCTGAATTGACTCTGGGGCTTTGATTTGTTCTCCGTTTTGAGCCATTTTTGTTTCTGGTTTTTTTTTGGTCTAGTTGTGGCTGCTACATAGTGAGGGGTGGAGCCTTAGGTGTTCCCCAGGGCGAGGCAGCCCAGTCACTGGGTAGTGATGCGGTATGTTGGGGCGGGTTCTGAGAGGAAACAATGGCGCTTGCACTGCTCTCTCTCAGATTCCAGTCCCTTCTGCCGCTTCCCCTTCGCCTGGATTATCTGCACACAAATGTGGGACCACCTGGTCAGCCAGCCGCCTTGTGCAGCCTCACTGGGTCTGCACCATTGCCACCCCGTGCCCGGGGTCCACTAGCCACTGCCTGTGCACCTGGGGTCTGCCAGCCGCTGCTGCCTGCGTGCCAGGTCCGCACCTCCACTTTTTTCTGCCGTGACTCCACCCCTCTTACCGGTCTGGATGAATGGTTGTTGGACTTCCATACAGTTCAATTTTCTATGAGTTCTGGTTGTTTTCTTGTTTCTAAATCTTTGTTGTCCTTAATTTTGGTTGTGAGAGGAGGCACAGTGTGTCCACCTACGCCTCCATCTTGGCCGGAAGTGAACCAGTGACCTCTTGGTTCTCAGGCCAGCACTCAGTACACCAAGACACACCAGCCAGAGCATAGTTTGTAATTTTATGGTATTTTAATATCAGCTCTGTTATACTCAGAGATAACTATAGGGTGATTTTATTTTTATTTATTTATTTATTTATTATTGTTGACACTATTACAGTTGTTCCCCATTTCCTCCTCTTTGCTACCCTCCACCCAGTGCCACCCCTCTCCCCTACCATCAATCACATTGTTGTCTGTGTGTCCATAGGTTATGCATATATGTATATATGTTCTTTGACTAATCTCTTCAATCCTTTCCACATCCTCCCCTCTGAGATCTGTCAGTCTGCTCCATGTATCCATGCCTCTGGTTTTATTTTGTTTGCCAGTTTATTTTGTTCATTAGATTCCACATACAAGTGAGATCATATGGTATTTGTCTCACTCTGACTGGCTTATTTTACTTTACATAATATTCTCCAGGTCAATCCATGATGTCACAAAGGGTAAGAGTTCTTTCTTTTAGATAGCCACATAGCATTTTATTGTTTAAATGTACCACATCTTTTTTATCCATTCATCTACTGATGGACACTTAGGCTGTTTCTAGACATTGGATAATAATGCTGCTAAGAACATAGGGGTGCATATATTCTTTCTGATTGGTGTTTCAAGATTCTATATGTATATAATGTGATGTTAAATATGAACGGTTCTGTTTTTTGCACCTATTTGTCCCATGTGTGATTTTAGCATTTTTTTCAGACTACTTTTTGGCCCCTGAGCCATTACTATACCATGATTCATAGACTATTACTCTGGATTCTAATCTAGTCATCCTCTACCTCCCCTCCCAATCCTACTATCATGGATTACTCTAAAATCAAGTTAAATTTATTGAATAGCACCCAAAAAAAGTTTCTTATTTTGTAACTGATCGTGTGCCTTTACAATGATGATGTTGATTATAAAAGCCTGAGGAATTAAATTATCATTGAGGCAGTTAGCTCAATCTCAGTAAATTGCTCATTTTCTTAGAATAATTTAAGGTAATATATAGTACTTGCTAAGTAACATAGAAATATAAAGCTAACAATTAACTGGGAGGCATGAAGTTTATAAGTTATACCCTTGAGTTATTTTGCCTTTTGATGATAATAGTTTATTTAGGTCTTAAATGTTTATATTTAGTATTGAAGCATGTAAAAATTTACCTCTCCAGAATCCTTAGTTAATGAATTGTAAAGGATACTTGATACTTTCTTATAGGAGTAAACACTTCCTTCCAAAGGAAAATTTCCTCTATGCTATATTTTTATATTATTTGCTGCTTTTGTAAGCTGAATGTTTTGAGTATAGTTTAGCCCCTTTTTGTGGCTGTTGACTAAAATGTTATCATATTGAAAGAATACTTTTTTATATTATTCTGTAATTTAGATGTAGGTGAAATGAAATCTAAATGGATTCTCATCTTATTACTGGCTTTAAAACATGACTTCTTGAAACTCCTGTTTGTATCTTAATTATTTGCCTCCTTATCATAAATTCTGTGGGAAGCAGGTACATAAACCACTTTCCCATCCAGGCAGTAGAATATGGCTATATATCTATTTAGGTGCAGAGACTGAAGCAGGTTATTCCCAAGTGACTGTCTCAGTCTCTAGGAATATTAACTTTTTTGTAGCTATTACTCCCTTTGACTTTTAGACAAGAACGTCTTGCCCTGGTCATTGTGGTTCAGTTGGTTGGGCTTTGTCCTGCAAAACAAGAGGTCACTGCTTTGATTCCCAGTCAGGGGACATGCCTGAGTTCCAGGTTCCATCTGGCAGGAGTTTAATTAAGAGAGGCAATGGATTGATATTTCTCTCACATCAGTGAGACATCAGTATTTCACATCAGTATTTCTTTCCCTCTCTTTCTCCTTCCCTTCCTCTCTCTCTAAAAATAAATAATACCTTTTTTAAAAAAGTCTTATTTTAAAATATTTTTTTATTTTTCAATTACCATTGATGTGCAATATTATACTAGTTTCAGATGCACAACCCACTGATTAGACATTTATATAACTTGTGAAGTGATCACTCCAGTAAAACTAGTTCCCATTGGACACTATACATAGTTATTACAATATTATTAACTATATTCCTTATGCTGTACTTCACATCCCCATGACTATTTTGTACTTACTAATTTGTACTTCTTAATCCCTTTACCTCTTTCATACAGACTCCCCTCCCATCTGGCAATCATCAAAATGTTCCTTGTTTCTGGGTCTGCTTGTTCATGTATTTTGTTTTTTAGATTCCACATATAACTGAAATCTAAAGAACGTCTTTTAAACACAATTTTCTGACAACTTCCACAGCTCTGGTTATATTACTTTCCCTAAAACAAAATCTCCCTAAAAATGATACTTCAGTGCTTTTTAGCTTAGAATTCAGACCAAGATCTGATTCAACTTTTCCATTCTATTTCTTGTACTCTTCATTACCCTGCAATTCATCCAAACTGAACTACTTTCTCTTCTTTGTTTATGCCTCGAACTTCCCATTTTCAAGCCTTAGATCATGTTTTACCCTCTGCCAAGAATGCACTTTCCTTCCCCTTTGTTGCCACCTCTCTAATACCTGTTCTTTAAGACCCAGGTCAGCTCTCATTTTCTCCCACAACCCTTCTTGATACAACCATATCTTATCTGGTCAGTTAAGACCAATCCCTTCTCTGATTGGGAAAATTATATGCTGATTATCCATATTCTCACTGCTTATAAGACTTAATTCCCTGAGAAGTATTCATTCTATACATCCCTTTCAGGACCTTATACACTGGCTGGAAAATAGCAACAGAAAATCTTTTCTTCCCTAGTAAGCTGTTCCTAATTCTTGCTCTAAGACTCTTGACCACTTTCTTCTCAGTTCTTTATTGTTCTTTTTTTGTCTCTTTGCTTCCCATTTCTCAGCTTCTTATGAAATTGCAATCAGTGAACACCAGTGAGAGCTCTATTACTTCCATAAAGAAGACCAAAACAACAGGGCTATATGTATTATATTTGTATCTTGGATGATATGGGTTTGCTACCAGTATTTAGAAGTTGTTGCTTTATAGTCAATTGCTAGTTAGTTCTACATAATCTACTTTCTCCTTCTTTTCTTAATTGAATTGAAAGTAACAGGTGTTTCTAGATTCAGAGACATTGTAGGATATTATTGAATTTTCTGAAACGCTTGTGTCCAGTCAGTATTTTATATATACTACTACTGATTTAATAATATATTTCCACCTTAAGAAAATTTATGATTAAAACAAAATAAATCATCTTCAATAAAGGTATATGACCTAGTGAAAAAAAATAATCATAACATCAAGAACAGTGGTCTAAACCTGGTGTCCATGGATTCATAGGAAGCACAGGAATGAACTTCAGAAAGTCCATGAACTCTGAAATTAAATGCAAAGTGTTGTGTTTCTATGAGTTTTTTTCCTTTAGCTTTAATCTGATTTTCACAGTGCTCTATTATCTACAAAAAAAAGTAGTTGATAGAGATTGCCTACCAGTGAAATCAGAATCAAAATTCTAAGAACATTTTATGTAATTATATCAATAAAATTAATATTTTGTGAAAAATATTTACATGAGCCTACTAAAATTAAAATTATAGGCACTTTGTCATTGTAAGATCAGTGTCCATATTTTTAACAGATCTTTTTTCCTAGGGAATATCTGAAACACAGGGAAAAAGAAAAACAGAAGATGATTAAGAACTTGAAGAATATTAGCAGTGGCAACCTGTGTCCTGTTTTAAAGCGCACTATCCCATTAGGAGTTGCTTATCACCATAGTGGTTTAACCAGTGATGAAAGGAAGCTCTTGGAGGAGGCCTATTCCACCGGAGTTCTCTGTCTTTTAACCTGCACATCCACCCTAGCAGCAGGTGTTAACCTACCAGCACGAAGGTGAGATATAAGTAGCTGTTGTACAGGCTCAAAATTTTTCAGTTCCTATCTGCCAGGGCTTTTGTTGTTGTTTTATTTTTTCTTGGTAGTGGGTGAGAATTTTTTTTTTTTTCAGCTTTTGCTGAGTTGAACATTTGGTTTATTTCCTTTAATATATTAATGAAAGATAGTATTAGTAGCTTTCCTGGTATTAAAATTCCTTCTTTCTTTTGTGCTCTCCCTATCTGGTTTTGATGTCAAGGTTTATTATCCTGCTTCAGTAGAAACTGTTGGAAAGCTTTCCACCATTTTTTATCATCTGAAAGAGTTTATTTACCATGGAGATTTCCTTGAAATCTTAGAGAATTCATCCATAGAGACTTTTGAATCTAGTATTTTTTTTAGAGTAGAGCCTTGATTACCTTTTCAGTTATTACCAAAGCTGTGTCCTGCATATTTGATTTCTGTTCTTTGTAATTTGTGACTTTAAAGTTTGTGACATTTTTTAAAATAAATGGTCAATTTTTATAAATCATTCATAAGTGTTAAAAAATATGTATTTTCCATTGGGTGTGCAGTTTTCTATATCTCAGTGAAATCACAGTTTTTAATCATGTTGTCAGCTCCTCTAACTTTTTACTGTTTGTAATTCTTTCATCTGTAAATTTCAGAGGAGTGTGTTAGTCTCCCACTTTAATTATGGAATTACCTATTTCTCCTTTTTTGCATTTCTAAAAGTATTTGCTTTGTATTTTAAAATTATTTAGGTGTAAAAAGGTTTACTCCAAATATGTTACTGCTGAACTGTACCTTCCATTAATGTAATAGGTCCTTGGTTTTCAACTTAGTGATTTTACTCTAAACTATATATTTTTTGCCAAGTAGATCCTTTTCCATTCTTTTATTTTCAATCTCTGTTACTGATTTAGTTTTTGAAAAACAAAGGAAGTTATATATCTTACTTATATTATTCCAACTGTTAAAATTTTAACAGTTGTAATCAAACATGTTTTTCCTATCATTATAGAATTAATAATTATATCCGTTCTTGAACATGTGTCTTACCATTTGTATATCCTCTTACAATACTCTGCCTCATGCATGTATGTTGCAATTAACTAAAATTTTAATTTCAGATTTTTTATTTTCTTTCATTTTATAATCAGTAACTATTTAAACTTACCTATATATTATACTTGTTTGTTTGCTTCTTTTTGATTATCATTCCCTCTTGTATCCCACATCTTCCTTATGTGATTCATTTTTTCTTTTGCCTCCTTGAGTAATTACTGTTTAAGTGCTGTACCACAGAATAGCTGAAGTCTTTGCTTAAGTGCTGAGTCTTTGCATAGCTGAAGATGTCTTTATTTTAGCCTCATACTTTAACACCTTGCTAGAATTTCAGGTTCCATATTTTTTCCATGGGGACTTTGGTATATTGCTTCTAGTCTTTCAGAGCCAGGGTTGTTTATTTTTGTTTTTGTGTAGGTTTGCTGTTTTTCCCTTTCCAGAAGCTTTTAGACTTTTCTCTTTAACTTTAAAAATTCATCATACTGTATGATAATAATTGCAGCTATTACTCTCCCTCTCCTATGTCATAATAGCTTTACATATATTGACTTAATTGATCCTCATGACAACTCTGAGGAAGGTCATATTTTATAATATTGACCACATTTTATGGAAGGGAAAATTAAGGTGCTGACAATTAAATAATTTGCCCAACTTCATGCCCAACAACAACAAGTTTCAAAGCCAGTGTTTGAACCCAGGAAACTAATTCTACAATCCCAGCTGTACTCTTTTTAGCTACTTTTCATGTATAGAGCTTAGCACTTGGGTGTATGCTTTCAGTTCCAAGTTTTATGCCTTTCATCATCTAAGAGTAATTTTTTGGTTATTTTAACATTTGTTTCCTTTCATTATCTCTGTTCTCTGCTTTTGTAACTTCATTTTGGTGGGTTGGAACTTTGTAGATTGAGCTTTTCAATCTCTTTTCATCTCATTTTCCAATCTATTTGAGCAATGTAATTTCTTTACCTTTACCTTCTATGAGGCCTGTCCAGAAAGTATCCATCCACTTACTATGAAAAATAGAGACATTTATTGAAGAAGATACAAGATACAATAAACATTGTACATAGCGCAATGACACCTCAGTACCCTTCAAAGTAGGCACCTTGGGACCTCAACCCAGTTCTCACAATCACCATCAGCTGCCTCATCATATTTTCCTGAATCTCACTTATGGTCTGAAATTTCTTCCCTTTTTTTTTTTAGATCTTACTTATTTTTACAGAGAGGAAGGAAGAGAGGCAGAGAAACATCAATGTGTGGTTGCTTCTTGCATGCCCCCATACTGGGGTCCTGGCCCGCAAACCAGGCATGTGCCCTGACTGGGAATCGAACCAAGAACCGTTTGGTTTGCAGGCTGGCACTCAGTCCACTGAGCCACACCAGCCAGGGCAAATCTCTTCCCTTTCAAAGGTGATTTTAGTTTTGGGAAAAGCCAGAAGTCACAGGGCACCAAATCTGGGCTGTAGGGGAGCTGAGTCACCTGGGTGATTTGATGTCTCACTAAAAACCTCTGCATGAGACATGATGAATGAGCCAGCATGTTGTCATGTCACCAGTTGCCCATAGCTCAGCCTTCTGAATAATCCAGTAGTTTCCACAGAGGAAGGTTAAAGCTTAACACAAAAGTTCATGCAAATTTATTGCTTTACTCACTCATTTTGAATGTGACATCCACGCAGTACATATTATCACTCAATGGTTTGTACCACCCCCACTGACTAGTACAGGGAAGTAGTCGTTGTTCACATGTGTGCATTCCAGTCCACTCTCCTTGGCTGCCAGGTTACATCAGTGTTGTGCAAACCATTATTATATTATCAGTGGTTGGACTTTTTCCAGGCAGAACTCATATATAACAAAATTAGTTTTTAACTGTATCCTATTAGCTATGTTCATTCCATTATTCAGCTCTTCTATTGAATTTTTAAAATGAATTTAAAATTTTTCTTAACTTCCAAGAACTATCTTCTTTTATTGCTCTTTTTAACTAAAAAAAATTTGAATACAATACCCTCTAGGGTTTTCTGAGGATGTTTATTAGAATTTTTCTTTTCTGTTCCTTGTATTATGTGCTTCTGTCATACATCTGTTCTTTATATTCTTGTGGGGGTTTTTTTGTTATGTCATTAGTTTACTTCAAATGTTTGGTAATCTTTGTTGTCCACTGAGGTGTATAAATAAAGGAGTTGTTTGATTAGTACAGGTAAATATATTTTTTCTCTCACCTTTGAACAGGAAAGCTGATTACAGACTTCTCCTGTATACATGAACGGGATGAAATCCCCCTGCTTGTAGATCAAAAACATTTGAAATTTGTAATTTTATATAGTTGACAGTAATATAAATTCATAAATAAATATGCATGTGTTCATGGTACATGGTGAGAGTTTTCATTTATGGAGTATAAAATAAATCTTTGAAGATTATTGCTCTATTAGATTGGTCATAAGCTTTACAGTGAGGCTGACTTAAGTTCAAATCATGTTTCTGGTAATTACTAATTTTTTGAATTGAGATAAGCCAATTAGCCACTTAAAAAAATAAAATAGAATGTTATTACAAATATTTGTAAGAATTACAGATAATGTACATAAAGAACTTCTATGATATCATATATTTTAGGTAAATAGTAATTATCTTAAGTTATTATTTTAAGGTAATATGTCATTAAATTTAATATCACATAGGTATTAAAATTTAATTTAATATCACATAAATATAATGAAGTTAGGAGCTTAAAAATAGGTGCTGTTGCTATAGATGAAGACTCACTTTTAATTAATTTTATCTATTCCATAGAGTTATTTTGAGAGCCCCCTATGTTGCTAAAGAATTTTTAAAGAGAAATCAATATAAACAAATGATTGGCAGAGCTGGCCGTGCTGGAATAGATTCTGTTGGGGAGAGTATCCTTATATTGCAAGAAAAAGACAAGCAACAGGTAATAATCTATTTGTTGGTTGGTCGTTTTGTCTTTTTTGGTCGTTGGTCCAAGCCTTTTAGGGGATCCTCTTTTAAAAATTATTTTTAATATTGCCCTGACTGCTGTGGCTCAGTGGATTGAGTGCCAGCCTGAGAACCAAAGGGTCACTAGTTTGATTCCCAGTCAGGGCACATGCCTGGGTTGCAAACCAGGTCCCCAGTAGGGGGTGTGTGAGAGGCAACCACACACTGATGTTTCTTTTCCTCTGCTTCTCCCTCCCTTCCCTCTCTAAAATTAAATAAATTAAATCTTTTTTAAAAAATTAATTTTAAATATTTCTTCAAATAATATTTCCTTTTCTATGATTAAAATTAGAGCCCTGGCTGGTGTGGCTCAGTTGGTTGGAGTGTCATCCCATAACCAAAAGGTCATCTGTTCAATTCCTGGTTGGGGCACATACCTAGGTTGCAAGTTCAATACCGATGTTTCTCTCTTTCTCTCTCCCCCCCCTCAAATGACAATAAAATAAACCTTAAAAAAGAATTAGAAAGAGTAATTTGAATATTTTTGTATTTCAGATAAACAATGAAAAGTATTTTTCCATTTATCTTCTACTTTCATGAGCACAACTGCTAAATTCTTTTTTTGGTCTTTGTGTTTTTTATCTTCCCCTGCCTCCACAAGATATACACAAAATATAAAATTTTATACAGAACACCATTTATTTTTTTCTTTTACTTATTTTTTAATCATTTATTTTTTATAATAACAGAAAACATAATACTGTTTTAATTTTTGTAGGTATTGGAGTTAATAAGCAGACCACTGGAAAATTGTTATAGCCATCTTGTTCAAGAATTCACCAAGGGAATCCAAACTTTGTTTCTCTCATTGATTGGTTTGAAGGTATTTTTTAATATTTTAAAATCTTATTGCTGTTACCTTAGATAGTAGAGCTTAAATAGTTATGAAAACTGTAAAGTATGAAAAAGTACTGACTTTAATCTGATGTGGAAAAAAACAGCCTGTGACATGATAAATCTGAATCTGAATTATATGTGCATTTTTAATCTTTGAGTTGTAAGGAATATGAGAAATGAACAAATCATAACTGGGCATCAGTTACAAGTAAGAGACTTTGGTGGATACTGTGGATACACAAGTTACTGTAAAGACATGGGTCCTGAGACATCTCTGTCCTTGTTAAGAGTAAGGTTCATCTATAGTCCTGTGACCGTTCTAGGATATTTTAAACATCTGTAAGATAAGTATAGCCTTTATCTGCAGAAAACTTAAAAAAAATTTAAAAAGGCCTGACAGGAAAATACTCTTTTCCTAAGATTAGACATTAGCTTTCTTTTTAAGGCTTACTTTTGCATTAAATCTCTTTTTTAGGATTATTCCTAAGCAAAGTAAGTTTTAACTTTGTGCCCAGTGTCACTCTGCCTCAAAGTGACAAAGCCAAAGTTTGAATTAGCTTTGTCTAAATACAAAACCAGTGCTCTTAACTTTCCATGCTGTCTACCTTCACCCATAGCTTTTTCTACTTAACTCCCACCCACCTTCAGATTTTTACTTAACCATTGCTTCCTCAGGGAGGCCTCCCTGTGCCTCTGATCTAGTTAGCCTATTGTATACTTTATAGAACCACAGACTGTACCCCACTGTAATGTAAGCCCTGTGAAAGCAGAGTCCAGATTTATTTTCATTTATCATGAATCTCAGTGCGGTGCATGTGGGCAGCACTCTTTAATTAATTAATGGGTTGACTTTGGAGTTGGGCATGGGTGAACTTGCAGACTGGGGCACCAGTGGGGAATCCAGCTTTAAGAAGCTGTGGAGGCCAGAGGCAGAGGCTGACCCAGTCAGTTTAAACCACTACGTCTAAAAGTTTTTCACAGAGCTGTAGAAAAGTAACATGATGGTAGCTGGAAGGAACAAGTAAATGTTTTTCTTTAACCCCGAGTATTAACTGTAGTTAACCAAGTACATTGATAATCTACAAACTGAGTAGTAGTTCTTGAGTATCTTAGAAGTGCAATTTTAGCCTAATTGAATACTATATTAAGAATAATTTTTATTAAAAGGAGAAGCCATAAGAAATGTCTGTGCATCATAATATTTTTGTTATCCCTTATATTGGTTCAATTAAAAAATCACTACTTAAGTTTTCCAGTTGAAATATTATCAGAATTATGAGAGAGAAGTATGGCTATCGATTGGCTATATTTTAGCATAGCATGCTGATTTCATTGAAATTGCCTAATATAAAATTATTCTAATTCATTGTCAACTCTACATCTAACTACCATATGGAGGGTTAAGTATTACTGATGATTGCCATTAAGAGGTTTAAATGGTGAGTAACAGGAGGAGAGAGGAAAGGGCAGGAAAAAGAGAAAGAAATGAGACCAAAAATAGGTAGAAAACTGCTACTTAATTTTAGGTAATATATCAGAGAAAGTGTTGTCTGATCCTGTTTCAGTGGAGACTTTCAGGTGTGTTTTCCATGTGTTTCTTTATTTCTTATTAAACGTAGTTTTTAGAGTGCTCTCACAGTTGTTCGGAAAGGGGTGAAAGGAGGGTTTTTGAAGGAGGCAGCACTGGAATTAGTGATAATTGGTTAAGGAGTAAAGAGAGCACTGCTTTGGAGATACTGTGAAAAATTATTTTAAAATATAAGGAATTTTTACATGAAAAATGTGTGATGTTTTCATAAAAATATAAATATAACTGTTTTCTCCCTTAAAATATTTTTCTTGTTAATTTTAAATGTTATTATAAAATTACCTTTTATATGCAACTATGTAGATTTTTGACTGGTTTTTTATTTAAATACCTTTGAGGTGTGGAAATGAATTATCTGAATTAATATACAATCAAAATGATGTCTTAAATTAAGGAAAATGCTTCAGTGATGCCCTGAATTATTTCAGATTGCAACAAATCTTGGCGACATATATCACTTTATGAGCGGTACACTTTTTGGTGTCCAGCAAAAGTTCTTGTTGAAAGAAAAAAGTCTCTGGGAAATAACTGTTGAATCACTTAGATACCTGACAGAAAAAGGACTCCTACAAAAAAACACCATTTTTATAGAAAAAGGACTTACACAAAAAGATGCTATTTATAAGTCTGAAGAATGGTTCCAGTTTAGTTTTCATATTACAAAGATGGGACGAGCTTCTTTTAAAGGTAATAGTTTGCCTAAATTTTATTTTACCTCAAATAAAATTTTAGAAAATCTTAGTTTACCTAAATCTGAGGAAATTCATTGGAAAAAATAAAAGTTAAATTATTCTGAACTTTAAACTGGATTTGTAACTTCATATTAATAATATTAATCTTACAAACTGTTAGACTACTTCAACTTTAAAAAGTTAAAAATATTTTTAATTACAAGTAATTTAGAATACTGCTGAAGTAGCCCTAGCTGGTGTGGCTCAGTGGACTGAGTGCTAGCCTGCAAACTGAAAGGTTACGAGTTCCATTCCTGGTCTGGGCACATGCCTGGGTTGTGGGCCAGGTCTCTGGTCAGGAACATGTGAGAGAAGCAGCTGATCATTGTTTCTCTCCCTCTCTGTCTCCCTCCCTTCCTTTCTCTCTTCCTCCCTTCCCCTCTCTCTAAAAAATAAATAAAACCTTTTTTTTTTTTTAAAAAGAGCACCACAGAAGTATATACAGAAAAAGAAGTTCATCCCTTGTTCACACTCCCCTTCCCCAGGGAGCACACAAATCTTAATATCCTACCAAGAATAACAATTTGATGTATATCTTTTCTGGTGGTTTCTGTATATTTCATTTGAAAACTTAGTACATAGATATATACAGGTATAAGATGGTTTTAAAGCTTCTGTTTTTAAATAAACAGTCATCTATATTATTCTGAAACAGTATAGATTATTGCTTTTTTGTTTAATATATTATCTTAGGGATTGTTGCATGACAGCAAATAGTTTCTTCTTAATGACAACTTCATAATTTACTTAATGAAAAATAATAACACATGTCTGTTATTAAAAAAATCCTTAGTACTCAGAATTATGTAAAGGAAAATCCCATACTTCTGTCCCATTTCCACTCACTCAGTAGCTACCACAGTTAACAATTTGAGATATATATACACACATATCCTTGCAAATATTTTTATGTGTATAAGCACATAGTTTATTTTTAATGGAATTGTAGTGTATGTTTTATCAGCTTGCTTTTCTCACTTATAAAGTATCATGAACATCTTAACATGTTAATACCTTTAAATCTACATCATTTTCTTTTATTATAGTTTCCATAGTATGGAGGCCATAATTTTTTTAACCATTCCCCTATTGATGATGCACTGTTTGTGAGTTTTTTAAATGATAAACAAGTTTGCATGGCCATCTCTATTATATATTTTGGATTTATGTGGAAATGTTTCTCTGGATTAGATTGCCAAAAATAGAGTACGGTAATTGGGTCAGAATGTATGTACTTAGTAAATGTTGATGTATTCTATCAAAATGACCTCCAAGATAGCTGTGCTAAATTACGTAATAAGAGATCTTAAATACTGTTTTCTATATTAGGTAACTTCTAAACAAGACTTTCTTTAAAAGTCACCTCTTTTCTTCTTTGGTAATTATGAAAGATGAAATACTTGTGTTACTAGAAAGACCCAAGTCAGGGGACTCCCCCACTTCTCGGTTCTTGCCTTGCTCTCAAGAGAAGAATTCAAGCAAGAGGCAACACATATAGTGGAAATAAGATGGCAAGTTTATTTATGAGATACACTTGAGCACAAAGTGGGCACCCAGCTAGTCTGAGAGTACCAACTGTTGGGGTTTAGGATTTTTATGATCATAGACAACTTCTAGGTTCCCTTTCCTCCTACACTTCCAGACCTTGGGATTAATACATGGTTCCAAAAACTTTCTTTCCCAGCTAGTGGAAAAGGTACATACAGAATTTCAAGGGCTCCCTTCCTCCTACATTACCATAGTTTTTCTTGTGATGTTTGGAACACCTGGCAATCTCATCTGACCAGACTCAGGACTGCTGATTTAATGAGTAAGGCATGTCTTCTTCCCCCTCCCTGCCTTGGTTTACTACCTACCTTGTCTAATACTTGTATCTTTTAGGAACTATAGATTTGGCTTATTGTGACATTCTATACAGAGATTTGAAGAAAGGTCTTGAAGGCCTTGTGCTTGAAAGCCTTCTTCATCTAATTTACCTAACCACTCCCTATGATATGGCTTCTCAGTGTGACCCTGATTGGATGATATATTTCAGACAGGTGAG
Organism: Anoura caudifer; assembly: GCA_004027475.1. Classification (NCBI taxonomy): domain Eukaryota; kingdom Metazoa; phylum Chordata; class Mammalia; order Chiroptera; family Phyllostomidae; genus Anoura; species Anoura caudifer. Next base: position 24,535 of record PVKU01011498.1, on the reverse strand, counting down.
CATATAAGGTTCTTCAATACAGGTTACTTAGTCTATTAATGATGAAGTGGTTTTTGTCAAGTGATTATTCACTTTTTCTATTAAAATATATTTGAAATTGGGCCTTTAGTTCTTTCAGTTTTTAAAATAGTAATATGGCAATTGCATTTTTGGTTTGTTCAACTTAAATATTACTTTTCTGTTAAATATAAACATGTCATTATCAAAAAAATAAAGGTACAGAAAAGAAAAAAGGATGATTCCTGCTTCCATTTCCCCAAAGATAGTTACTATTCTGGCTTGGTGACCACTGCATTTTATGTCTAGAATCTAAAGAAAACCACGAAGGCTGTCTCTGTTGATTGAGAGTTTAATTACATGAAAGCTCTGTCAGAACCAAGAATGATGATATACCAAACCTAGTAATATTAGTAATTGAGAGGGAATGTCAATTTTATCACAAGATATAACTGGTCCTATTTATTACAAAAGCAAGTAGTAGAGTACAGCCTATTATGATTTTACTGTAAATAGAATAGATGCATGAACACATATTAGGCAGAAGTAGTATGCAGCTTTTAATTGCAGGAAACTAACTTTATTTTTAATGTCATGTTTTTAAATTATTCCTGTAAGTATATAATGCAGTTACGTTCAAAAGTTTTCCCTCTTCCCCCACCAACATCTTCCAGTATTACAAAGGACTTGTGACTGTGACTTGAAGTAATTCTACTTCAAGAATTATATTATATTATATTTTAATAATAACATAATATTTTTAAAAACATAATATTTGTAAGTTTACCCTATTTGTAAAAAAATTGCATTTTTTATCTTTAAAAATATGAACATGTGATATAGGAAAAACTGGATTTGGCTCAAATGGTATTTTTTAAACTTACAATTTGATTTTTCTGTATAATTGCTCTTTTTCTGTGTAGTTTAACCAGCTCAGTCCAGCAGAACAAAATGTGGCTGCTCTTATTGGAGTCTCTGAAAACTATATTGGGAAGAAGGCATCAGGTCAAGCTATCAAGAAGGTACCATAGTCTTTTTTTTCCTTCCTAAATAACTAAGTTGATATAACAAAATTAATGTTGTAGTATTATCTCCTTTGTTGACTTGATGTATTTGTTTCAGATTTTGTTCTTTAAATTAATATAATTCCTATTTTACTATTTAGAACATCTGAGGACCAGAAATTTAGACATTTTTAAAAAACTATCTCTGGGCAGTGTGATGGCCTTTTTTGGTATTTTTGTATTCTAAAATATTCTGTCATGTACATATAAGGCTTTCATCATAGGGAAATGTAAACCTTATGAATCTGTTTTTTCCTAGACTACTTACTACACAGTATAAAAATTGCAAATAATATTTATAAAATGTTTTCATGGTATTAACTAATCCTGAAATAAATTCACTTAAAGGGAGAAAATTTTATTTTCTAGAAACTTTTTATTAGGCATTTTACTTGATGTCAGAGATTCTAAGATAGGGCAAGTTTGGGGTTTTTATTGTTGGTGTTGTTGGTTTTCCTCAAAGAACTTCCAGTCTAGCATTTGACCTACATAAAACATTCTGGAAGGTTGAAGTGGATAAACTAATACTCTTTTGTTTGATATTTTATATTTTGGGGTTCTAAAGTTCAGTCAACAAGCATGAAGCAAGTGTCTAATGCATACACTAAGAGAAGTGGAAATAATTCTTTGGCTAACATGCCTTCAAATTCCTTAAGTTAATATCATTTTTTTACCTCATAATACACATTTTTTCACTTTTAATTTTCTTTGATACTCCAGTCTTCGCCAAAACCTAATTATCTTCCTATTATTCCCCCTACATCTTTTCAATTACCTAGATTTTACTGATTTCATTTTGAAAAATGGAATTTGGTGTTTACTTTCATTTGAATTGAATGGTGTAACTGTCCCATGTATTGCTGTATCACAAAATTATAAATAGATACTATAAATATATAGTACTTCAGTGTTCATGTTGTCACAATATTTAGATTGAGTCTTTTACCTTAAAAATGGCTATATTGTTTAGACCTTCAGAATGTTGAATAAAAATATTTGTTAAACTTTTTATAACCAAGTCTATAATATAAAATAAACATGAAACCATATTTTAAAAATCATGTTAATATGAAATTTACTGCCAAATAAACATTTACAAAATTCCATTAAAATAATACATCTTTTAAAACTTGAATCAGAATATATTTTTGTTATATTTTATAAAATATAGTCAATAAATGTTTATTCAATTGATAACTATATATTTAAAATAGTGTGGGCATGAATTTTTCTTAATTACAAATGGATTAATTACCAGTTTAATGTTTGAAAGTATCTTTATTTGTAATTCTAGAGAAAATGACATTTACCTAAAATCTAAATTGATTTCTCCACATTAAAGAGGATACCCACACCCTCTTTTCTTTGAACATTTCTTGTGAAAGATCTTGAAATTGGCATAAAGCATTTTATCTTGCCTTGTAATATAATTTTATCATTTTTCTTGACTTAGAAAATGCTTTTTGAGCAAAATCTACATTGACTCAAGTTATAGTTAATAATAGGTACACTACAATTGGAAAATTAAAAAGCAATCTTTTTCTACTTTTTGTTGAACTATCATGTTTTTTAGCTTAATGCTTTTTAATAAATGGTTGATTCAGTGTCAACATGCAGAATCTTAATTCATATATTTTTCAATATTCTTAAGTTCTCATTTCAAACATTCTCTTACTATAGTAGAAGATGTAATTATAGATTTTATACTTACTTTTTCAAATTCATCTTTTCCCCCACCCTCTGATTTGAAGCATGAGTTTACTTAGTTTCTAAGTTAACATAATATTAACTATGAAATACTTTACATAAAAAAATAACTAGACACTACAGGCAAAAGCAAGTACACAGAATAGAAATTGTCAACTACAGATAGCATTTTTCTCTTTCAGTTTTTTAACTTTGGAAACATTAATTACTTATCATGAGTATGTGGAAGTCATAGAATCTAATATTTACTCTTAGTTTACAATATAGACAGGCTTATTAACATATTTATCTAATAAATGCATTTGTCTAATTTATAAACACATTTCACACATGTATATAAAACCTATAAATACCACAGGAAATGTAAAAGTCTCCCCAACTCCTTTTCTTTCTATATTCTTTCCTAGGGCTGCTGTCATAAATTAGTACAAACTGGTGTCTTAAAACAACAGCAATTTATTCTGTCACAATTCAGGAGACCAGAAGTCTACAAACAAATGCTGGTGGGGTTGGTTCCTTCCGGAGGCTCTTAAGAAAGAAACCATCTTGCCTGTGTACTGGCTTTCACTGGTTGCTGGCAGCCTTTGGTTTTCCTTGGCTTGTAGATGCATACCTCCCATGTCTGCCTCCATCTTCACATTGCCTTCTTATGTGTGTCACTCTTTGTCCCCTCTTCTTATATGGACAATTTTTCTAATACTTTGTATTAAATGAACAGCCCTAAAGGGCCCACTGTAAATCTAGGATGAGTTCCACTCAAGGTCCTTAACTAATCACATCTGCCAAGGTCCCGTTCCCAAATAAGGCCACGTTCACAATTACCAAGTTAGGACCCAAACACCATCTTTTTTTAGTAGGACACAGTTCATCCTACTCCACTCCCTATAGGAAGAAGTTTAATTTAAATTGGAAACAATTTGGTATATTTTCTTATACTTGGAAAAATGATAATTGATTTTAATTAATATAAGGTATGTGTGTTAGAACTTAGTTTTATTTCTACTAAATCATTCTTTCCTTGCTCTCCTGTAGCACAGTTTTGTTTACTTTTTGTCCAGTTTGAATATAATGTACATTTTTAGCAGGTTCAGTACATAAATTTATTTGATTGTGTCTTTCTAGAAGGTGGACAAGGATATTGTGAACAGACTATACCTGTCTTTTGTTCTTTATACCTTGCTTAAAGAAACCAATATTTGGAGTGTGTCTGAAAAATTTAATATGCCTCGAGGATATATACAAAGTCTCCTCACTGCAGCTGCCACGTTCTCATCTTGCGTGTTACATTTCTGTGAGGTAATTCGTTAAATAGATGATAGACGCTCTGTGCATCTTCTTATTTTAACTGCTACTAAACTCATAAACCAGTTAGTATTTTCTCATTATTGACTTATCCTGTTATTACAAAGCACTCAGAATTTATTTAAAATATATTTTTGTTTTTATTCATTTATAAAAATACTATATACATACTAAGGTAAAGATACAAAAATGAAAAAATCAACTAAAGTATGTAATAAATAAGTAAAAAGCACCTAGTTATTCCTATACTTAAAACCACCACTAATAGTTTCAAGTATTTGGAATCAACTCTTAAAATGACATTTCTCCACTGATGTACATTCTTTGTAAATGTTCTTCTCATGAGTGATACCCATGTGAATGTTTGATTAGTATGTTACCAATATCCAATAGCTACTGTTTTCTACTTAGTTCTGTGTTCTTTTGATTGCCTCAATAATTTACCATTTTTGCTTCCAGAGTTAGGAAGCTACTTTAGGTTTCTACAACAAATGTTCATTTTATAAAGTAACTCAAGGAGGAAACTGTGTTTTAGCCATGTGCATTTGGGATAGATTTGTTTAAGACTTTACTAAAAGAAGCTTTCAGAATTTTCTTAAATAACACAACAAAGCTTGCCAGACTTTTCTACTCAGATAACTTTTTGACAAATTTATAATATAAGCCAACTTTGCTGTATTTAAGTTTCTTATTATTGGGTGGCATAATATCTTTTTCATATTTGTTTTTATACTTCATTTTTTAAAAAAACTTTTCCCCCCATGACTCCTATTCTTAAACTTAAAATCTTCTTCATTTTCCGTATCTTAAATCTCCATATTCTGTGTGTATGGCAATTAACTCCATCATAAATACTAATGAGTAAATAATACAAAATACTTAACTTTGCATTGAATGATACTTATTTTAGCAAATTTATCTTTCTAAATATCTTCTACATTTGCTGTTTTTTTAACATTAACTTACATTCCTAATCCCATGCTACCTAAGCAGAAGAAAAAAAATTATGAGTAACAAGAAGCCAGCCTTTAAGCCTTTAAAATATATTTTAAGTTTTCTATGTTGTTCTTCATATTTAAAGATGCTTTCCCTAATATTCTATCCCTTTGTTTTTATTAGTACTGTAAGGACTTCAGCTTTGTAGAATTGTTCAACTAAAAGAATATGTTGAACTTGAAAAAACAACTACTATTATTGGATGGTTGATCCTAGAAAAATTTACCTGACAACTTGTGCACTCATGAGTGTGTTTTCAATATTTTAAATGGTATTTTCTCTTAAATAGTTGTGTGAGTTGTAAAAATTAGGACACCAATTATATTAAGATGCTTTTAACTACAAGTAACAGAAAAAAAAACATCAAAAATTAAACAATAGGAAAAAAGGTGATCTTAGGTAATAGGAAAGCAAGAACTAAGGCAGTTCCAGGAGTGATTGATTCATAGTTTTATGCAAGGTTACGTTTTCTTTGCTTTAGTCTCCCATCTTTAGTGTATTGGCTCCTTTCTTAGTGGTCACAAAATGGCTAAACAATTCTGTTCCAAGCATCACATACTCTAACAATAATACTGAAAGCTTAAAAAGGAACTTAAAAAAAATAAGCTACTATTATAAGGAAATTTCAAGCATATATAAAAAAGACAAAGTAATATAATAAATACTCATTTACCCACCCAGCTTCAACAATTATTGACTCATGGCTTCCAATATTTTCATTGTATTAAGTATTTTTACACTGAGCATCATCTTGCACTGGAATCCTTCCATATTTAATATTTTGTCTTCAGGATGAATTCCCAGAAATAGGAATTGTTTTCAGTCATTTAGGAAAGAAAAACTGTGCATCCACTTGCTGGTATTTTAATAAAAATGAATAAAACTCTTCTACTGACTTATATTTCAATTTTTACTCATCCCAAAACCACTTTATCAGATTCATCATAGTCTCTGCCATGTGTCCTGATAATAATTTTGTTTGGAATTATTATTTACCTCTGGCTTAACCCAAGCTCCAAAAGTTACATAAGGGAACATCCTCTCTGAGCCCCCTACTATGCAAATTAAACTTTGAAATAACTTGCCAGGCTGAATTCTGTATATTTCTTTGTGTTCTGCAGGAACTTGAGGAGTTTTGGGTTTATAGAGCCCTTCTGGTAGAACTTACCAAGAAGTTGACTTACTGTGTAAGAGCAGAACTAGTCCCGCTCATGGAAGTGACTGGAGTTTTAGAGGTCAGTAGCTTCCTAGTTTCCCAATTAAGATGTTTTCAACTAACTGAAGTTTTGTCTCCTGGTAAGTGACAACAGCCTTATGGCAGTCTTTTTTTTTTTCAATCCTTTGTTGCCATGGCCTGCTAGAAATCTCCTGTTAATCTGGAAGCACAAATGTGAAAACAGATAACAGTAGGGAAAGGTGACCATGGTATATGTGTGCTCCCCCAGTATATGTGTGCTCCACTCATCCTTAACATCTCTTCCTTCCTCCACTTCAGTGAAGTTTAGACTTCATGCTTGTTTAAGGTACCGGTATTAGGTGGTAACAAGGCTTACTTATATTTTTTAAGAGACTCAGAAGAACGTATTCTCAGCTGGTTTTTCAGCTTTCTCTTTTGACCAGCCCTTAATTTAAATTTCTTCTCTGTTATTAATTTCTTGAATTACAGAAGCTCTTCTGCTTGAACACGCACACACATACATGCACACACACACACCCCACCACACGGCATGCCTACAGTCCCCTGAGTAGATAGTAAGAACATTTTAAAGATATTAGACTAGAACATTTTCATTGGGGTCTAAAATAATGCCCCTAGCCTAAGTGCCATAATAGATTTCTCATTGCTGATTGCAACACACATCAGTTGATGTAAGCTGCGCAGAGGGCATCTTTCAATCATATTGGAACCACCCAAATACATCTTTTTTTTTTTTTGAGGAAATTTTCTAAATTACTTTATTGTTGTTCAATTATAGTTGTCTGCGTTTTCTCCCCACCACTCCCTGCCACCCCAGCCAAACCCACCTCCCTCCCTTGCTTCCACCCTCACCCTTGGTTTTGACTATGTGTCCTTTATAGTAGTTCCTGAAAACCCTTCTCCCCACTGTCCCCTCCCCCCTCCCCTTTGGCTATTATTAGATTGTTCTTAATGTCTCTGGTTATATTTTGCTTACTTTTTGCTTTTGTTGATTCTGTTCCAGTTAAAGGTGAGATCATATGGTATTTGTCCCTCACCACCTGGCTTATTTCACTTAGCATAATGCTCTCCAGTTCCATCCATGCTGTCCCAAAGGGTAGGAGCTCCTTTTTTCTTTTTGCTGCGTAGAATTCCATTGTGTAAATGTACCATAGTTTTTTGATCCACTCGTTTGCTGATGGGCACTTACAAAAGTTGCTTCCAGCACTTGGCTGTTGTAAATTGTGCTGCTATGATCATTGGGGTCCATAGGTTCTTTTGGATTGGTGTTTCAGGGCTTTTAGGCTATGATCCAGTAGTGCAATTGTTGGGTCAAAAGGCAGTTCCATTTTTAGTTTTCGGAGGAAATTCCACACTCTTTGCCACAGTGGCTGCACCAGTCTGCATTCTCACCAACAGTGCACTAGGATTCTTTTTTCTCTGCATCCTGTCTAACACTTGTTTGTTGATTTGTTTATGATGGCCATTCTGATAGGTATGAGGTGGTATGTCATTCAGGTTTTAATTTACATCTCTGATGGCTAGTGATGCTGAGCATCTTTTCATAGGTCTCTGGGCCCTCTGTATGTCCTCCTTGGAGAAGTGTCTGTTCAAGTCTTTTGCCCATTTTTTAATTGGTTGTTTGTCTTCCTGCAGTGGAGTTATGTGAGTTCTTTATATATTTTGGAGATCAAGCCCTTGTCAGAGGTATCATTGGCAAATATGTTTCCCATATAGTTGGTTCTTTTTTATTTTAATGCTATTTTCTTTAGCCATGCAAAAGCTTTTTAATTTGATGAGGTCCCATTTGTTTATATTCTTTTCTTTATGTCCCTTGCTTTAGGGGACATATCACTGAAGATGTTGCTGCATAGAATGTGTGAGATTTTCCTGCCAATGTTTTCCTCTAGGGCTTTTATGGTGTCACAACTTATATTTAAGTCTTTTATCCACCTTTAATATATTTTTGTGTATGGTGTAAGTTGGTGATCAAGTTTCATTTTTTTGCATGTAGCTGTCCAGATCTCCCAACACCATTTGTTGAAAAGGTTATTTTTGCTTCTTCCCCCTTTGTCAAATATTAATTGACCGTAGAGACTTGGGTTTATGTCTGGGCTCTCTGTTCTGTTCCATTGGTCTATGTGCCTGTTTTTATGCCAGTACCAGGTTGTTTTGATTACAATGACCTTGTAATACAGTTTGATAGCAGGTATTGTGATCCCTCCTGCTTTGTTCTTCTTTCTCAAAATTGCTGCAGCTATTCCAGGTTGTTTATGGATCCATATAAATTTCTGAAATAAAATACATCTTTTAAAATGTATTTTCAGGATTCTGATATGTTATCTCTTCATGTTTACTTTATTATCGTAGTGTATTCCTATCTCTTGCATGTGAAATTTTTCCCTTTGATAAGACATTTAGTTATTTTTTCCAAAACCCAAATTCTGATCCAACTAATTTTTGTAATACTTTTCAGGGTCGAGCAAAACAGTTATACAATGCAGGTTATAAAAGTCTAACACACTTAGCTAATGCAGATCCTGAAGTGCTAATAAGGATAATTGATCACTTATCAAGACGCCAGGCCAAGCAAATTGTTTCATCAGCAAAGGTAAGTAAACCATTTTTTAATCTTTATGATATTTTTGATATTATCTCCTTATGCCTTAGACATGAAAACAAAATAGACCCAAAAGTATAAACTCATAATATATGGATAAAAATAATATATCTGTTATGATAAAAGGTTTGCTATAAAGAGAAAAAGCACCTCCTAAAAAACACAATTTCAAGAGCTCATTGAAGTACAGGGAAGTCTAGAACTCATTGAATTCTGCCTCCTTACAACCTTTCACAGAAGTCCTTTCCTCAGCACCCTCAACATCTGGTTTTCCCATTTTTGACAAGATGCTTACAACCTCAAAAATTACATGGTTCTGTTTTTGGACACTTTCAGTATCACAAAGAGGATCCCATTATAGTGAAGCTCAATTTTGCCTTCTTATAATGCTGATCATTGCATTGTAATACTACCCTCTGAAACTATTCTGTTACTTCATTTATGTGGTAGTTTACATATTTAAAAACAGTTCTCACTGTCAACGAGGGTTTCTCTTTTCTGTTTGTTTCATCTGCTTTAAATAAGCTATCACTGTCCTAGTTATCCTTTGCTAGAAGCAGTCCTGTGTGTCATTACTCTCCTGCTCAGTGTGGGTGAAGCCACTGCACAGCAGTTTGGGATTATTTCCTTCTTGATTCTGACTGTAGCTCCATTCTGATAGCCTGAAATTGCTTAGCTTTTTAAAAAACTACATTACTATACTATTGTTATACACAGGTTAGAATGAGCTAAAAAATAAGTTTCCATCTAACGTTTTAAAATACTGCTCACATTGTTTATATTACCTTCATTGATTTTTATAACAGTGCTGTCACTATTATCTTCAATTTGATGACAGTAAAACTGACCTTGTTCTATTAGATTAGGAGTGCATAGTGTTCATAGTGATGAAGTTACAGTCATTTCCAGTGCAATAGCAGCTAGCACAGTACTCAGCCTAAAGTAGATGTTTAATATATGTTTCAATGAATGAGTGAATGAATGAATGAATAATTTCTTTTAAAAAAATTAAGTGGGAATCACCTGGTGGACTTCCAGCCAAGATGGAGGCGTAGCTAGACATGCTATGCCTCCTCTCACAACCAAGATTAAGGACAACAAAAATATAGAACCAAAAAAATGAAAACCCAACCAGGACAGAGAGAAAATTGAATTGTGCAGGAGTCTGACAATAATGATTCACCCCAGACTGATAAGAGGGGCGGAGTCAGCGGCCAGTGGAGTCTGCGGCCGGGATCCAGGCGGGATAAGCCAGTGGTGGTCCCAAGCGCACAGTCACTCTGGGCGCATAGGGGGCAGCGTTGCTGAATGCAAGGAAGCCAAGCGGGGTGCACAAGGTGGCGGACCACAGACACACATTTGCACACAGATAAACCAGGCAAAAATGGGTAGCAAGACAGAGTGTGCGACGCAGGGCCCTCCCAACAGGAAGTGAAGCCTAAAAGCACCCATTGAAAATACTTGTAGGGGCTGAGGTGCCGAGAGGGCGTCCCAGCCTCACAGGAGAGTTCAATGGGGAGACCCACGGGGTCCTGGAGCATGTGCAGGCCCAGCCACCCAGAATCAGCACCAGAGGGGTCCTGTTTGCTCCGGGGAAGCAGTGGAAGTGACTAAAATCTGGCAGAGAGTGGAGTAAGCGCCATTGTTCCCTCTCGGACCCCGCCCCCACATCCAGCATCACAACCCAGCAACTGGGCTGCCCTGCCCTGGTGAACGCCTAAGGTTCTGCCCCTCACTACGTAACAGCTGCAACCAGACCAAAA
>PVKU01011498.1:0-13809 GCA_004027475.1 Anoura caudifer | reverse complement strand
ATTTTGTTCACAAATTAGAAGAACAAATGGAGGCTACAATAAGTGAAATGAAGGAAAACGTACAGGGAACCAATAGTGATGGGAGGGAAACTGGGACTCAAATCAATGGAGTGGACCAGAAGGAAGAAAGAAACAACCAAACGGAGGAGAAGGAAGAAATAAGAATTCAAAAAAAAATGAGGAGAGGCTTAGGTACCTCCAGGACATCTTTAAACGTCCCAACATCCAAATTATAGGGGTACCAGAATGGGGAAGAGGAAGAGCAACAAGTGGAAAACTTATTTGAACCAATAATGAAGGAGAACTTCCCCAACCTGGCAAAGGAAATAGACTTCCAGGAAGTCCAGGAAGCTCAGAGAGTCCCAAAGAAGGTGGACCCAAGGAGGAACGCACCAAGGCACATCAAAATTACATTAGCCAAAATTCAAATGAAGGAGAGAATTCTAGAAGCAGCAAGGGATAAGGGCACAGTCACCTACAAAGGAGTTCCCATCAGACTGTCAGCTGATTTCTCAAAAGAGACCTTCCAGGCAAAGGGCTGGAAAGAAGTATTCCAAGTCATGAAAGTCAAGGACCTACATCCAAGACTGCTCTATCCAGCAAAGCTGTCATTTAGAATGGAAGGGAAAATAAAGCACTTCTCAGATAAGGTCAAGTTAAAGGAGTTCATTATCACCAAGCCCTTATTATATGAAATGTTAAAGGGACTTATCTAAGAAAAAGAAGATAAAACATATGACAGTAAAAAGAAGCAAACTCACATATTAACAACCACACCTAAAACAAAAGCAAAGTAAGCAAACACCTAGAACAGGAACAGAAACACAGAAATGGAGATGACATGGAGGGTTAGCAACAGGGGAGTGGTAGGAGGAGAGAGGGGGGAAAAGGTACAGAGAATGAGTAGTATAGATGGGGGGGGGAGGGCAAGAATAGTGAGGGAAAAGCAGAAGAATACATCCCTGGCTGGTATGGCTCAGTGGATTGAATGCTGGCCTGCGAACGAAAGGGTCAATGGTTTGATTCCCAGTCAGAGCACATGCCTGGGTTACAGGATAGGTCTCCAGTAGGGGCACAAGAGAGGCAACCACACATTGATGGTTCTCTTCCTCTTTTTCTCCCTCCCTTCCCTGCTCTAAAAAATAAATAAATAAAATGCAGACAAGTATAGTTGAACAACAATAAAATAATTTTTAAAAATCTTTAAAAAAAGAATACAAGTGGAGCTGTAGTAACAATGGACAAAAGAAGTGACTTTAAATTTTAAAAGTTTATTAGACAAGTTCAAGCATAAGCAATTCATAGCTGATATGGGGAATCGGTGTTGTACCCAGGGACCCATACTTCTGTGTCATTCTCAATACATTGCTTCTACCTTATGCACTAAGATATATGCTTTTTGCTTTCCTGACAGCTTGAAAGAGAAAAAATGGATATTCCATGCAGGATTTTGAATAGCGGAGTAGGTCAGAGGTTGCAAACAGGGGAACAAGAATGAAAATAGGAAACCAGTTATGATTATATTGAGGTTATGCAGTTTTTTGTGGTAATACCACAGAAATGATGAGTGTCCTTCTTGGAACACTGTGCCAGGAGCCAGAGGGTGTCAATTGGTTTCATTACTGATAATACTATGATCATTTGATTAAGGAAGTGTCTTCTGCCTTTTCAACTTAAAACAGCTATTTTATTTTATTCGTTTTTTGTGAATTAGGAGTTCTGGAAGAGTTCAGCTGGGTATTTTTCCTGGAACCTCATACAGTTACAGTCAGATTTCAAGTGGAACTGTAGTATCTAAAGGCTTGACTGGATTGGATATCCAAGATGAGTCACTCATATGGCTGGCAGTTCAAAACTACTATTATCTGGGGCTTTCAGCTGGAGCTTTCCATGGGGCTTGGGTCTCTAATTGCATGTCAACCAGGTTTTCTTTTCTTCTTTTTTTAAAGATTTTATTTATTTTTAGAGATAGGGGAAAGGAAGGAGAAAGAGAGGGAGTGAAATATCAATGTGCAAGAGAAACATTAATCTGTAGCCTCTCACATGCCCCTAAGTGGGAACCTGGCCCACAATAGGCATGTGCCCTGACTAAGAATCAAATCGGCAACCTTTCAGAACACAGTCTGGCACTTGATCCATGGAGCCACACCACCCAGAGCACAACTAGGTTTTGAGAGGAAATGTCCAGAGAGTAAACATTTTGAGAAATCAAAGCAGAAAAGACAAGAAACCTTCTGAACTAATTTCAGAAGTTAAGCAGTCTCTTGTATATGACTGGTTATTAGAAGGCCATTAAGATTGAAAGGAAGGGGAATTAGACCCCCTTCTCTCCGTGAGGGGAATGCCGAATAATTTTCATTCATCTTTAATGTTTGGGCTCTGGTCACAAATTATTTACATTTCTCCCACATCCAAATAGGTTCATCCCTAAAAGAGTTATTCTTTTATGGAATCAGACTCAGGCTGGACCTCAATGTCCTGTGCTCCTTCTAAATCAAGTCTAAGTGATAGACCACCTAAAATGGTGAAACAGAGATAGAATAACCATAGTCCTATTCAAAAAAAGGGAAAATGGGTAGTACATCTGATATACAGCCAAGCATGTGTGGCTAGATTCATGATTAGGACCCAGTTCCGCTCCCTGAGAATGATTCTTCCTAGCTTTAGATTCCCTCATCTGAATCATTCTTTCCTTTTTATAAGCAATGGCCATGTCTGTAGCTAGGTAGCTTTCTCAATCTGCTTCCTCTCTGTAGAAGTTCAAGGGTTCAGAGGTTTTTATCTTATCTCTTTCTCTTTTTATTAAATCTGGCATGATATCCTTTAAAACCTTATAAGTTTCTTATTTATCTATTTTTAATTTCCACATAGCCTGAGTTTCTTACAGCATGGTTCCTGGGCTTTGAGAACGGAACATTCAAGAGACCTTGGAATGGTCTCATTCCAAGAAACCAAGACGGAAACTTGCAAAGCTGCTTTTTTGGCAGAGCTGTGGAAATCATGAAGCATTATGTCCACTGCATTTTTTAGTTACAAGTAAATCACCCAGTCCAGCACACATTGAACAGGAGAATTAAATTCAATCTGTCAATAGAGATATCAGAGAATTTCCAATCATTTTTAATCCACCAGACTCCTTGTAGCCTACCCCCTTCTCATGTTTTTAGTTCCTTTCTCCAACAGTGAAAAACCTGACTCCTGTTTTCATTAATATACTTACCTATTTTACTGAATCCTAGAATACTTGAAAATAATTATAGAATTGTTAAAGCATGCTACTGAGGAAAAAAAGCTTACTAACTAGAATTCAGTATCTATTTACAGCTCTTTTTGTCTTTAGTCTGAGAATATATAATAGAAATAATGTGCCTAAGTGTTACTTTTTAAAATAGGCAGTCATGTTACTCATTTGGAACACAGAGTCTGTTTGTATTCCATTTTATTTGCTCACCTCAATCCTTATACGTGGGTTTTTTGTTTTTGAATATATGAAACATGAACCTATTTTCTTTAGGTTTAAATTAACATGGTTTTACTAGGATATATCTTCATTTTCTTTTATTTATGGAAGCTTCCTTAGGTTGTAACTTTAAATATTAGCTCTGATCCATTGCTTGATTTTTTTTAATTTTTAGTTTATTGATTGATTTCAGAGAGAGAAGGAAGCAGGGGGGAGAGAGCGAGAAATTGATTTGTTGTTCCACTTATTTATGCATTCATTGGTTGATTCTTGTATGTGCCCTGAGTGAGAATTGAACTTGCGACCTTGACATACCAAGTTGACACTAACTAACTGAGCTACACAGCCAAGGTTTTATTTTCTTTTTTAGCAACTCCAATTATGTATATGTTGGATCTTCTTTGCCCATTTCCCCTTCAATTTCTTTGATCTTTACTTCTTTCTTCATCTCATGTTCATTATCTTTATTGTTTTCCTGCTTTTTTCCCCAGTGACCCTAATTAGGTTTTCATTCAAATCTATTCTTCCTTGGACACCTCATTATTTAGTTTTTATTTCTGATATAATTTGCCATTTTCTTCTATTTTTTTTTCCTGAGCTTCAACTTTTGTTTCACTTATTTCTGGTTTTGGTCCATTTCTGTCCTTAGTTTTGGACTTCTTATTCAGGATGTGTTTTCCCCCATGTCTCCAATTGTTTATTTGAGACTACTTAATTCTGTTTAGAATATTGTGTTACAGTTTTTCAGCGTCACGGTTTGCTTTCAAGGAAGGAAATATTTATGAGCTGAAGTGCTTTGATTGTCATTTTTTCTATTCTTTTTATAGGATAGTCTTGTGTAATGAGAGCTGCTTATGCCTCTGCATCTCTTAGAGCAAGGTAGCTATTTGGAGTGATTAATGAGAATCCTATTCAACAGTCTCTCTTCTATCAGCGTAGTTTCGTTAATGGGTGACTTGTGGTGGGAGAGGAATGCAAGGAAGAGTGGTGTTCTTTGATTTTTTTAATTTCCATAATTTTCCTACAGGTTCCTAAATTTTGCCCTCTTTTTTCCCCTTACTGCCCAGCTTCCAAAGGATACCTCTCCCTTTCACTCCTTTCCCCTAGAGGTATTGCCTTTCCAAGACTGCCTTCTAGAGTTTCATATACTTTAAATCCTTTTTTATAAACAATGTTTTAATCTACTAATGTCAAAACAAGTTTAGGTTCTTATCTCTAGCTACAAAGAATTTAGACCAAGGACACTGATGAAAACAAAGGCAGATTTATTGAGGTTCTTCAGAGGGTGAGAAAACCGAGATAATTTCCCAAGTTATACACACCAGATGTAGGGCTTATGGGTTTTTATGGCTTGGGAACACAGAAGTTGCCAGGGTTAAGGAAGTAAGTTAGCAGACTTTTCCTTTTTCAAAACACTGATGCCTAGGTATACGTCAGTAAAGTGAAGCATTCTGGGATTGTGCAGTACTTATTATGGGATGCAGAAAGGGACTTTCCTAACCAAGTGTTGACTTTGTCTCTGTGATTTGTGGCTTGGCTTGAGATCTGAAAAACAAACTTTAAAGAAATCAGGCTAGTTCCTGGACCATTGTTTATAATTACCTATTGATAACTGCCATGGTTCTGGCAAGGCTTGACTCAGTAGAGTTAATTTGAGGGAACATTTTATTCTACCCATTTCACTAAGATTCTTTTCGCAGTGTATTTGTACTTAGGGTAGCCTTTCTCTATCTGGAGGTGATTTTGTTTAATCTGAGACCCTCTCTTTTTCCTCTTCCTTGTTTCGTGTGTGTGTGTGTGTGTGTGTGTGTGTGTGTGTGTGTTTTGTTTTGTTTTCTCAAACCCACCTTGATCTCTGCAAACACTTTGGAATGAGAACTTAAGAAATTGTGCTGTTGGAAATTGGTGGATTTTTTTTAACTACGCGTAATTCGAAGTTGATGGTGTTCTCTTCATTCAAGTATTGCTGACACAAGTTTTGTGTGTTACTTGTTGATCTGTATAGTTTTTAGAGGATGTGTTGGGAGACTTGTTTCACGTGGTCACTATTACCTCAGCTGCTGGAAAATTTACCTGAGTGCATGTTAGTGTATTCCTCTCTGTTTAGATTATATATAATCTATATAATAATATAGATTATATAGATTACAAGCATTATATGTAGTGCTATGCTTTATACCAAATTGGTAGAGTGGATTTTTCCCTTTCATTTTGCGTCATATGATTTTTTCCCTCAATATGATTCTGCTGAACTTTTTATTATAAAATTTTATAGCAGAAGTAGTACAAATACTTTACTCCAATATACACAAAATCCAGCTATAATAACTACCAACATTTTATTTCTGGTTTCTAAAAGAAAGAGGAAAAATCAGTATTTGGTAAATATTCATTTGTATCTACTATGTGTCATATTTAGAAATATTTTATTTGCTCATTATGTTTCTTTTGAAATTAACCATGTTAGTTTTAGGAATTTGAATAAAACTTTTCTTTGAAAAAGTGATAGGTTTTCAAAAGATAGCATACTAAATTTTAAGGCATAATAAAATACATATATGAAGGATAACATTTTCAAGTTCTAATTAAATTTTTGCAAAATTGTCTTAGATTTTATAGATTAAAAGCTAATTTTAACTGGTTGAGTCTTCAATTAAAACAAATCTTTGAGATTATTAGAGTTCCTTTTTTTGGTATACCAAGTGTAGCCATCAGCTAAAATGGCTTTAACTATATGCTTCAGCTTCATTTACTATGATTGCTTTTTCTTAAGTGGCCATTTTCGATCTCATTATTACTTTTAATGTCTAGATTGCTGATGTATAAGGATTCAGGTGGTAAAAAATGTTAGCATTTCTCTAACAATGCATATTTTGGTCTCATGTCTTGATGTTTTTATTGTAGATGCTTTTGCATGAAAAAGCAGAGGCTTTGCAAGAAGAAGTAGAAGAGCTATTGAGGTTACCTTCTGATTTCCCTTCCATTGAAAAGGCATGAAGCTATCTGATGAGCATTTTCAAATATGAATTATTTTTGTATGTATATTTTATTAAAGATTTCTTATAGTTTATAAATGAAAAAATACATTTTAATTATACATTCAGAACTGTGGATGATGTTTGAATATACCTGTCACCCATAATTGCAGTAACCTTCCCAGTAATAATCCATCTTACTCAAATCTTATATATTATACAATATCTGTGCTGAAAAATGAAATCCAACTTCCTGAACCTTACTGCAGCCTACCTTTATAGACAGATCTTTCATCATCTTTTACCCATTTCTTTCATCAAACTGAACTATTTAAAATTCCAGAATTTTCCCTGCAGTTTCCAAACCCTTCATTTCCTAACTTCTTTATTCTATTCCAAGTGCATAGAAAATTATCTTTAAAATGTGCTGCATACTTCAACTCTCAACTAAAAATGCTCAAATTCTGTCTCCTCTATGAAAAAGTTCAAGTTCATTTTCATTCCCACCCCATACATGAGTTCTTGCCCTTCTGTAAGTATTGTGAGACCCTCATTTATGCCCATGTATTTTTTTACACTTTTCCAACAAATATTTATTATTAGTTAAGCCATGATTCGGGATCCCAGGGTGAAATGTGCCTAGATCCCCCTTCACCATCCTGGAAGAAGAATGGAGGGCAGAGGAGAGGTGGGGTGGAGCCAGTTGAGCTCTTCCCAGGAAATGGGCTTTCTGCACAGGCCCACACCTGGAATGTGGACCATTTGCACATGGAAACATCATCCCCTTTAATGGTCATTGTCTTCTCACAGCAGCAAAACTCCAGGTAGTCTTGCCAGCAGTTCCTTGTCTGGTTCTGGTTGGGGAGACAGCTGTCAAAAGGGATAGTCATAATTCTGGATTTGGTCTTGATGTCTTCTGCCACATTGCTGACTCCTAAAAATGCCCTGAAGCAGCTTGCAGCTCAATGTGACCTTCACTGAAGACCAGCCCATGTCTTTTTAAATGCTATTAGTTTTAAATCCCCTGGAAGGTGGAGACCTTTTTTATCATCTTGGAATGGCACTTAGCAACTACCACAATTTACTGTAGAAAGCAGGAAACTTTGTGAAGAATTAAAACTACTCAAATGAACAATTTAAAGATTCTCTTCAAACATACCTAAATATTGCCTCTCCCCACTCCCTTTTCAGAATTATAGCTCAAACGTAGATGACTGGTTAACTACAGAAAAAAGGGTAATAACTACCAATATTGATTAATACTGAACTGGTTTACTTAAAGTCTTACCTGCTCAGGACATCCACTGAAGACTTTGCAAATAGATTCACAGTCTAAGTTCTTTGTGCCTTAACATTTTCTACCATTATAATGTAGTAATTTACATTCTAATTTCCATGTGCCAGGCACTATTATATGTGCTTTATGTGACTAATTTAGTCCTTACAACAACACTGTAAGACAGATACTATTATTAACCCCATTTTACAGATAGGTAAACTGAAACATAGAGTAATTAAAATAACTTACTATTTTATCAATTTTTGCTCTTTTTATTTGGTACCTTCTACTTTTTTTGAGTTCAATATGTTGCTCCTTTTCTATCTACTTATGCAAGGTATTTAGATGATTTTTTTTTTTACCTGTTTTCCTTCCTTTCTACCATGTATATTTAAGATATACATTTCTTTAGAAATTGCATTTAGGGGCATCCTAAAATTAATATGTTGCACTTTCATATTTATCCAGTCAAAATATTTTACATTTTAATGTTGATTTTTTTAACTTCCAACTATTTGGAGATTTCCTAAGTATAATTTAGTTGATCTGTCATGCTTTGGTTAAACGAAGATCAAAAAACATATCCTTAAAAAATGTCATCTTTTGAAATTTGTTAAGATTTGCTTTATACTCCAGCATATAGTTATTTTGATAAATAGTCTTTATTTTCGATCTATTTCCTTGAAGTTCATTCTGTACATTTTTTTCTGGACTCTCTCCATGTTTACTAATTGTCTTTACAGTGTCTAACATATGGTTAAATTCATATATTGGTCTATTAATTCCATTGTTGTAGTTTTCATTTTTAGAATTCCTAGTTGATCCTTTCAGTAGCTTTGAGTTCACTGCTGATCCTTTCCACTTTGTTATTTAATTTCTCTTTTTAATATATTTTATTGATCATGCTATTACAGTTGTCCCATTTATCCCCTTCATTCCCCTCCACCCTGCACACCCCCTCCCACTCACATTCCCCCTGTTTAGTTCATGCCCATGTGTCATAAGTTCTTTAGCTTCTACATTTCCCACACTATTCTTGCCCTCCCCCTGTCTATTTTCTACCCATCGTCTGTGCTACTTGTTCTATGTACCTTGCCCCCTCTCTCCTCTTCCCACTCCCCTATTGCTAACCCTCCATGTGATCACCATTTCTGTGTTTCTGTTCCTGTTCTAGGTGTTTGCATAGTTTGCTTTTGTTTTAGGTGTGGTTGTTAATATCTGTGAGTTTGCTGTCTTTTTACTGTCCTATTTTTTATCTTCTTTTTCTTAGATAAGTCTCTTTAACATTTCATATAATAAGGGCTTGGTGATGATGAACTCCTTTAACTTGACCTTATCTGAGAAGCACTTTATTTTCCCTTCCATTCTAAATGACAGCTTTGCTGGATAGAGCAGTCTTGGATGTAGGTCCTTGACTTTCATGACTTAGAATACCTCTTTCCAGCCTCTTCTTGCGTGTAAGGTCTCTTTTGAGAAATCAGCTGACAGTCTGATGAGAACTCCTTTGTAGGTGACTGTGCCCTTATCCCTTGCTGCTTCTAGAATTCTCTCCTTCATTTGAATCTTGGCTAATGTAATTATGATGTGCCTTGGTGCACTCCTCCTTGGGTCCACCTTCTTTGGGACTCTCTGAGCTTCCTGGACTTCCTGGAAGTCTATTTCCTTTGCCAGGTTGGGGAAGTTCTCCTTCATTATTGGTCCAAATAAGTTTTCCACTTGTTGCTCTTCCTCTTCCCCATTCTGGTACCCCTATAATTTGGATGTTGGGATGTTTAAAGATGTCCTGGAGGTTCCTAAGCCTCTCCTCATTTTTTGGAATTCTTGTTTCTTCCTTCTTTTCTGTTTGATTGTTTCTTCCTTCTGGTCCATTAATTTGAGTCCCAGTTTTCCTCCCATCTGTTGGTTCCCTGTGTGTTTTCCTTCATTTCACATATTGTGGCCTTCATCTGTGTAAGGTATTCGCTGAGGAAGAATGAGAGTGAGCCACAAGTCGGGCAAGCAAAAGTTTATTGGGAGCACTTCCAGGTGAAGTTCACTGGTCCGGCAGAACACGGGCCAGGGAAGTCGTAGCCCTTTGTTCTTGGGAAGGAGTTTTGTATAAAAAAATGTGGGTGAGGGCCCTGTGGCAATCAGGGATTGGTGAGTAATGGGTGATGCAGGTGGGGTGAGGTATCACATAATTTTGGGGGAAGTTTGACTTCAGGCTTCCACTTCTTTGCGCAGGAACTGGTATAGCTTTCTTTGTTTTCCCCGCCAACCTTACAATTTGTTCGTCTAATTTGTGAGCAAAATCAACCAATTCTATGAGCATCCTGATCACCAGGGCTTTGAACTGTTCATCTGATAGGTTGGCTATCTCTTGATCGCTTAGATGAATTGGCTCTGGGGCTTTGATTTGTTCTCCTGTTTGAGCCACTTTGTTTTTTTTTTTTTTGGGGGGGGGGGTCTGGTTGTGGCTGTTACGTAATGAGGGGTGGAACCTTAGGTGTTCCCCAGGGTGGGGCAGCCCAGTTGCTGGGTAGTAACGCTATATGTGGGGGCGGAGTCCAAGAGGGAACAATGGCGCTTGTTCCACTCCCTCTTGGATTCCAGTCCCTTCCTCCGCTTCCTCTTCACCTGGATTGTCTGTGCGCAAATGTGGGAACATCTGGCCAGCCAGCTGCCTTGCATGGCTTCACTGGGTCTGCGTCCGCTAGCCCCCACCTGTGCGCCTTGGGTCAGCTAGCCGCCACCTGCACGCCTGGGATCTGCCAGTCGCTGCTGCCTGCATGCCCAGGCCTGTGAACCTCCACTTTTTCCTGCCTCAACTCTGCCCCTCTTACCAGTCTGGATGAATGGTTGTTGGACTTCCATACAGTTCAATTTTCTATCAGTTCTGGTTGTTTTCATGTTTCTAAATCTTTGTTGTCCTTAATTTTGGTTGTGAGAGGAGGCACAGTGTGTCCACCTACGCCTCCATCTTGGTCAGAAGTCCCTAATTTTTTAAATATATTAATCATAGCTATTGTAACATCTGTTTCTAAATTCCACTATATGTATTAATCTCTTATAATGTCTGCTTATTTTTGATTAAATAAAGTACACTTTGTATGTGAAAATAAATAAATAAAATAAACAAATAACCTGCTCAAGGTCATGTACAAGTTAGTTGAAGGGAAAGGATTCAGACTCAGGCACTCCCAGCCTAAAGTCTGTGCACATAACCATTATAAAATACTGTCTTAGTTGAATTTAGCTACTTCATTTCTTCTAAGTGTTCTTTTCATCTGGCCTTGAATTTATCCCTAGTGTTACAACTCATTCACACACCCTCCTCCTTATGAATCACAGTACGGCATCCTAATGTCTTAGGAGAACCTCAGACTTCGCTGCACATATTCCTTTTGTTCTAGCTAAAAAGACTTTAAAAGCTTGGTTTAGTCTTCAGTTTTAAATCTAGAAATTCAGCTAAGTTTCTTTGGAGAAATCATCTGACAGGCACTCCTTTGTAGGTAACTGTCTCCTTTTCTCTTGCTGCTTTTAAGATTCTCTCCTTATCTTTAATCTTGGCTAATGTAATGATGATGTGCCTTGGTGTGTTCCTCTTTGGGTCCAACTTCTTAGGAACTCTCTGGGCTTCGCAGACTTCCTGGAAGTCTTTCCTTCACCAGATTGGAAGTTTTCCTTCATTGTTTAAATAAGTTTTCAATTCTTGCTGTTGCTCTTCTCCTTCTAGCACCCCTAAAATTTGGATATTGGAACATTTCTAGTTGTCCCAGAGGTTCAAAAGTCTCTCTTCATTTTTTTTTTGAATTCTTGTTTCTTCATTCTGTTCCAATTGGATGTTTATTTCTTCCTTTTGTTCGAAATCATTGATTTGAGTCCTGGTTTCCTTCCTGTCACTGTTGGTTCCCTGAATATTTTGCTTTATTTCATTTTGGATATCTTTCATTTGTTCTTCCATTTTTCCACCAAGCTCAATCAGGTCTGTGAGCATTTTGATTACTAGGGCTTTAAATTCTCCATCAGATAGGTTAGCTATCTCCTTATTGCTTAGGTCCCTTTCTGAAGTTTTGCTCTGTTCTTTCATTTTGGTCCTATTTCTTTTTGGGGCTCAGCTGATAAGGGGGCAGGGCCTTCAGTATTCACCTGGGCAGGCCAACCCTCCTTTCTGCACTGTGGGGCTGCCTGTGGGGGAGGGGCCAGAGAGGGAACAATGCAGCTGCCCTTGGCTCTAGCCCACTTTCCAATGAACTCTCATGTGAGACTCAGAGTTTCTCCCACCGTGGCAACCATAGTACTCCACAGCTAGCTCTGAGTCTGTTTCCCCTTAAGTCAGACCCAACCATGGAGCCTGCTGCCTCATGGTGGTCAGCCCCACCCATCTGCCGCCTAACTAATCTGGTTGTTCTGTTTGACTGTTTCTTAATTCTGTGGTTGTCAAAGTTCCATGTAGGTTGATTTTCTGGCACTTCTGTTTGTTTATTGATTTTAGATTGGTTGTTATTCTCCTTTTGATTGCGGGAGGAAGTGAACTGTTTCTACCTATGCCTCCATCTTGGTGGGAACTTTCATTTTGAATTTTTAAAATAGTCTTCTGACGTTTTCTTCACTAAGTATTGTAGTTACTCAACTGATATGTGGCCATTTGAACTAGTTCTAGAAGTCACTGTTCTTTCAGGAGAATATAAGTGTGTAAAGTATAAAAATTTTGCTATTTAGAATTGTAACAGTCACTGTGGAAGAAATGAGTGGTTTTGCTCTAGCTGAAGGAAATGTATTAGGTGATTAAGCCTCCCCAATGTGAGATATATGCACAGAGATGACAGGAGAAGCTTTAGTCAAAGGTCTGCACTAAAACAAGTAAACCTGGCAGCAAAAGTTAATACACTCTCAGTATCTAGTGTGTAAGTTTTGATACATTACATACTCTTGAATGTTCAAGTGTATGTTTTGTTTCTTTATTTTAAAAAATTAACCAGTTTTTCTTGTTTTAAGGCTTTGACTCAAAGATAGAGTGTATGTTGTCATTTGGGTTTTTTTGTATTATTTTCATTACCATTTACTCCCTTTATATCATACATATCCCCCTCCCGCTCCAAACACCACACTGTTGTCCATGCCCATGAGTCCTTTCTCCTTTTTGCTCAATCCCTTTATCCTCTCCCCTCCCTTAGCTGCCATCCTGCTCTCTATGAGTCTGTCTCTGTTTTACTTGCTAGTTCAGTTTGTTGATTGGATTCCACATATGAGTGAAATCATATGGTATTTGTCTTTCTCTGACTGGCTTCTTTCACTTAGCATAATGTTGTCCAGGCCCATCCAAACTGTCGCAATGGCAGAATTTTCTTCTTTTTTATAGCCAAGTATAATTCCATTGTGTAAATGTCCCATGGTTGTTTTACCCACTCATCTGTTGATGGACACTTGGGCTGCTTCCATATCTTGGCTATTGTAAACAACACTGCAATAAACTAGGGGTGCTTATGTTCTTTCAAATTTGTGTTTTGGCTTCCTTTGGATGTTCCCAGAAGTGGAGTTGCTGGGTCAAAGGTAGATTAATCTTTAATTTTTTGAGTTATCTTCATACTGCTTTCCACAGTAGCTGCACCAGTGTGCATTTCCACCAACAGTGCAGAAGTGGTTCCCCTTTCTCCAAATCCTCAGCAGCACTTGTTGTTTTTTGATTTATTGATGATGGCCATTCTGAAAGGTGTGAGATGGTATCCTGTTGAGGTTTTAATTTGCATTTATCTGATGATTAGTGACGTTGATCATCTTTTCATATGTCTATCGGCCATCTGTATGTCCTCTTTGGAGAAGTGTCTATGCAGGCCCTTTGCCCATTTTTTAATGGGGTTGTTTGTTTTTTTGGTGTTGAGCTTTGTAAGCACTTTATACATTTTGGATATTAACACCTTATCAGATGTATTGGCGAATATGTTCTCCCATTCTGTAGGCTATCTTTCTATTTTGTTGATGATTTCCTTTCCTGTACAAAAGCTTTTTGGTTTGTTGTAGT
Source organism: Anoura caudifer (assembly GCA_004027475.1). Classification (NCBI taxonomy): domain Eukaryota; kingdom Metazoa; phylum Chordata; class Mammalia; order Chiroptera; family Phyllostomidae; genus Anoura; species Anoura caudifer. Next base: position 94 of record PVKU01011498.1, on the reverse strand, counting down.
CCCATTTGTTTATTTTTTCTTTCCCTTGCCTGAGGAGATATATATCCAATAAAAAATTTATATGATCAATGTCCGACATTTTGCTGCCTATGTT